>JBBBDQ010007699.1:0-10000 GCA_037127315.1 Ascarosepion bandense
ATATATATATATATATATAAATATATATATACGCACACAATAAATGTATATATATATATATACACACAATAAATGTATATATATATATATACACACACACAATAAATGTATATATATATAAATATATATATACGCACACAATAAATGTATATATATATATGCACACAATAAATGTATATATATATATAAATATATATATACGCACACAATAAATGTATATATATGCACACAATAAATGTATGTATATATATATATATATATACACACACACAATAAAATGTATATATATATATACACACAATAAAATATATATATATACACACAATAAAATGTATATATATATATATACACACACACTAAAATGAACATATATATACACAAATATATACACACACAATATAATGTATATATATACACACACAAATATATACACACAATATAATGTATATATATATATACACAGACACACAATGTATATATATATATACACAGACACACAATGTATATATATATATATACACACACACACAATATAATGTATATATATATATACACAATATAATGTGTATATATATACACAATATAATGTGTATATATATATATACACACACACACACAATATAATGTATATATATATACACAATATAATGTGTATATATATACACAATATAATGTATATATATATACACACACAATATAATGCATATATATATATACACAATATAATGTATATATATATACACACAATATAATGCATATATATATATATACACAATATAATGTATATATATATACACACAATATAATGCATATATATATATACACAATATAATGCATATATATATATACACAATATAATGTATATATATATACACACAATATAATGCATATATATATACACACAATATAATGCATATATATATACACACAATATAATGCATATATATATATACACAATATAATGTATATATATACACACAATATAATGTATATATATATACACACAATATAATGTATATATATACACACAATATAATGTATATATATACACACAATATAATGTGTATATATATATATATATACACACAATATAATGTGTATATATATATATATACATACATTATATTGTGTGTATATATATATATATACACACAATATAATGTATGTATATATATATATATATACACACAATATAATGTACGTATATATATATATATACACACAATATAATGTACGTATATATATATATATACACACAATATAATGTACGTATATATATATATATACACACAATATAATGTACGTATATATATATATATACACACAATATAATGTACGTATATATATATATATACACACAATATAATGTATGTATATATATATATATATATATATATACACACAATATAATGCATATATATACACACACACACACACACAATATAATATATATATACACACACACAACAATATAATATATATATATATATATATAACACACACACACACACACAATATAATGTATGTATATATATATATATATATATATATATATACATATATATATAATATATTAGTTTATAAAGGAAAACTCAACACGTCGTAATTGTTATAAACTATAGTTCATTTCAATGTGTTTAAAACTCATCTCAGACCCTTTTACAATATTCCTCCATCTGGCATAAAATTCTTGCCGGAATGAGCTTTTTCGAAAATGGAGAGGGAATATAAAAATAATAATAAAAATTATAAACATAAAATTTCAAATAAATGAGTAAATGACAATATTTTTGAGGGGAAGTAGGAATTGGAGTGAAGGGGAGAAAGAGATAATATCCCAAATGTGGGTAGTATTTGTGTGAAGTTATTTGACAGTCTTGCCTAGACTTACTGCTAAGAGAAACCAATTCACCTGACTTTAGTTGTATCTTTGACCCCGTTACTTACATTAACTTAACTCCACATATACTTACCCTGAGATTTTGTTGAATTTTTCAAATCCACTGACTTCTTTTTTTTATCTTTTTAGCTTTTGATGTTTTCATACTCATACATATATACTCTTCGGAAGCACAGGGTTTCCGTGCGTCCACCGTAGTGCGGTGTATATACGCCCTTGCTTATCACGTTAACTTCGTTGCCGTATTCTCAATCTCGCATATATTTATATATACGAGATGTATACGAGGAAATTAAATATATACACTCCTCATCAAAAATTTAAGACCCCTTAATCTTTAAAAAGATTTTTTTACAAAGATTTTAAACTCCTCCCACATAAGGTTACCAATACTACAATCTGAAAGTTTATGAAAACAAAAAGCTACATCACAAACATTTTATTTAGAAATTTACAATTTTATTAAATGAGGCGATTTACGCATGATCAAAATTGTAAGACCAGGGGTATAAAATTGTGAGATCTATGATAATTCCAATGGTTTTAGTTCAGTTGGAGATTAGCAATTGCTGCGTAAAGTTGTTGCCATGCCTAAAGCAATCAAACTTACCAAAGTTTAGCGTTCTTAAATTCTAGACTTCCATGAGCAAGTTTTGTCACAGCGGGCGATCGCAGCTAAGGCAAATCGCAGTAAAAAACTTTCTAAAGAACAGTGAGAATTATGGAAAAGCAAAATCCTCTGGTAGGCCTCCCAAAATTTCTCTTGCATTGAGTAAGAGAATAAGACGTGTTGTTATGAAAGAGGGGGGGGCTTTCTTCTAGTCACATTAAGGCAGTCACAGATGCGGATTGCAGTCCCGTAACCATCAGATGACGCTTACGACAAAAAGGCATGGTAAATAAAAAGCGTAAACAAATTACTCGGCTGATTCCATCTCACAAAGTGGACCGCTTAAAGTTTGGTTGTGGATACCAAACATGAGACGTTGGGAAGTGGAAGAAAGTCCTGTTTTCTGATGAGAAAAAATTCAATCTAGATGGTCCTGATGGCTTCCAACAATATTGGCATAACAAAAACATGCCTCCTGAAATTTTCTCCACACGTCATAGTGGTGGAGGGTTCCTTATGGTATGGGGGTGCCTTTTCTTACAGAGGGTCGATGGAGCTCCAGGTGGTGCAGGGTTGTCAAACAGTGGCTGGTTATGTTAGCATGCTACAAAAAAGCATCATTGATGATGGAGGGCTGTCATTTCTGTGTGGATGGATGGTTATTCCAACAGAATAGTGCTGCAATCGACGCTGCAAGACAGACCTTGACCTTTCTACAAGAAAATGGGGTTCATCTCTTCGGACGTCCTGCATGCTCACCAGACTTGAATCCAATTGAAAGTGTTTGAGGATGGATGACAAGAGATGTTTATCAAAATGGCAAACAATATTCAACAAAAACTGAACTTCGTGAAGCCATGTTCAGAAGCTGGAGCAACATCCCCTGCACCTTAATGAAAACGCTTATTTCGAATATGCCCGACAGAATTTTTGAAGTCATCCAAAGCAGTTGAGGTAGAACTCATCATTAAATTTGGTTGTTGAATGTTTTCATACATCTTTTTATACACTTTGTGTACAATTTCGTAGAATGGTTGTCTCTGGTCTTATAATTTTCATCATGTGTAAATCGCCTCATTTTATAAAAATGTAAATTTCTAAATAAAATGTTTGGAAGTTTCTATAAACTTTTAGATTGTAGTATTGGTAACCTTAAGTGGGAGGAGTTTGCAATCTATCCAAAAACAATTTTTTGTTTTTTAATTTTTAACTGGTCTTAAATTTTTTTTGTCAGGAGTGTATTTAAGTCCACACATGCAAACATCTATATATAAACACACATACATACATACACACATTCGCATATAAGTACCCACATATGTGCATACGCACACCAACATGGCCACATATGCAAGCACACACCATATACGTAACTTACAATTTATATAAGTTCACTATGTATACATGCACAAGGACCCTGTATCATGATCCAGTGCGTTTGTGTACGTTTAAATTCTAAGTTAATTGGTAGTATTTTCTAATTTTATTTTTTTTTGTATTTCGTAAGTTATATTATTCCTTTTTACCCTGTATTTATACCATTTTACTTCATTTGGGTGTTGATTTATCTATATATTGGTGGAAATATCACATTATGGAAGTAAAGTTTCGAGCTTGTATAATTGATTTTATCTAAGGGTGACATACTTCGCTTCTAATTAGGTTTTCCCCATATGATGGAAATAATATCTATTTTACCTAAAGTCTAAGTACACATCTTTATCGGTGCCCATTTTTCATATATTGATGCATTCAATGATACACAATACATAAAACATACATAAAAATATGTTACATAAAAATGATACATAAAAAATACATATGACTGTTCACAAGTTTTCTAGGATCATGCATAAATTTAAGTGGAGCCCGTGTTCTTTAATCTTAATGAGGCATATCTCGTCTCATATTTGGGTGCCTCCTTTCTCTCGGAGGAAGTGTTTATGTTGAAGTCGATATTTTGAGTATTTTTCATTTCATAGTTGTGGTAGGATATTTCTTTCACCTATCTATCTCTATGTACTAATCGTATTATATAATATAAAGCTATCGTTAGTCTAGATGGGTTATCCTATTGAATGATGGGTTCTAGCCTCTTTACAATCGATTTGTACATTTTAACACCTGATGATCAATCAGTTTAGGAGGGTTGGTAAGACTGTCGGACAGTGGTGGTTCCGGGATTTTATGTGTCGGATAGTTTAAATTTATTTCTATGGCGGCACTTGTAAATTATATCATTTCTCTGATTTAATAATTGGCTAGATTCTCTAAACTTGATAATTCTAATGCAACTTATGCAGCCCACATTTTTTTAATACCTTTCCTTCCTCTTCCCCACTTTTACACATGAAGAACCAATGTGGCGGCATCTTGCATACATGTACATGTCCAGCTACAATAGTAACTCCTTTTAATGCAGATAAACTAGCTGTTGCTAATCTGACAGCTCCTGCTGATGTTGCTGATGTTGCTGCTTCTCTTGCTCTTCTGGCATCTTTTTTTGGACTTGTTACTACAGTTTCTTCTGCTGCTGTTGGTTTTTCTCTTGTTGCTGCAGTTATTTTCTGCTGATTCTTGGTTTATGGGATATCTTGCTGGGAAGAGGGATTGGCATCCTTTTATCTCCTCGGTTTTTCTTTCCACCATAAAGGATAGTGGGCACCAGTGCTTCTTTCAATGTTGATAGCTGGGGTGTTAGCAAGTAGTCCTTATCAGGAAACAAATGTTAAATGTGCTCCAAAACCAGTGAGATTTACAACCCTTCACAACATTGAAGAGTGTCCAGCTGCAGCAGGTCAGTTTATCAAGCCTATCTAAAAAAGACACTTCTAGAACATTGTCACCTTCCAGTTTATATCCTTGGTGGCAAATAACGGCTTGAATCTTCATTGACAAATCATCCGTGACTTTTGGATGCTCCATATTGCATTTGACGTTCTAACAAACACTTACGACAATGTTGAAATACTTGAGTGCCTCCTCCATTTTTTCTACCGCCACACCCACCATCTTCGCGATTTTATGTTTCATGTAAGCAGGGAAATTGGAGGCAATTACGAAAAGGGTCAAAGTTGAGGGAATGGCCAGGAGCTCATTTCCCGTGATAAAGTTATGGTACTTGTCCTGTTCCTTCCTGTAATATTCAGGGTTCTATTTTAGGGCTTGTCTGCTACCCATCTATAGAAAAGTTGAGCATTGGCTGACTGGCTGTTACAGCTCGTGAGGAGACATTCTGTTTAAGAGCCACAAATAGAAAAATTATGAAATAAACTAAAATATAAAATTTTAGAAAAGTGAATATGTAAAAAAAAAAAAAAAAAAAAAAAAAAAAAATAGATTTAGACAATACATTCATGCTTAAAGAAAAGCAAACGAAATGATGAAAATAACACATAACTAAAGTAAAGTTGAAATAATAATCAAATACACAGCAAGAATTAAAGTAAATAAAAACTGGCGTATAGAAAAATGAAAAAAAAATTAAAAACTAGTCTAGGAAACAAAAACAAAAACTTTGAAAATTTCACAATTCTTTCTTGAATATCAACATTGGTGGTGAGAACAAATCCATGATAGATTGATGCACAGATGAATGAATGAATGAATGAACAAATGAAGGAGGAAAGGAAGCACAGAGAAAGGAAGAATTAAGGAAAGGAAAAAGCATTTGAGAAAGGAGAAAAAAACTTTCTTTACTGTATTTCCTTTGATCTTTTCTATATTATAGCTTTCTATCTGTTCTTAAAGAGTTAGACAAGTAGTTCATTCCGCTGTTACAACACATTTGTTTAATCGTAAATGCTTTTTCTTTAGAGTTCGTTAAAAATTATGCACACAAATAAAAGAACATACAAAACAAATATTACTGCTGGTGAGTTGAAAAAAAGAAAAATTGTCAGTATAAACTTCACTGTATTGATGGTCATGTGAGAATGAAGGCAACTTTTGAAAAAAAGAAAAAATGAAAAGTCAGTGAAGTTTTGGAGTTGATCAGTTTGTTGGCTTGATTTACTGGTCAGATGTGGTGAGAATGAAAACCATGTGAGCAGTTCTTTTTCAAAATAAATATTACAAAACAAAATAAAATCTGTCTTGTAGCTTTATCTGTAATTTTAGTTTGAAGTAAATAGATTGGATTTGTAGAGTAATTGGCTATGCTCAAATGGAATTAACAATGTTTTCAATAAACAAAGAAAGGAAGAAAAGGAAAACAAGGAAAATGCTAAACAAACAATCTACATGCAAGTTAAAACTAGGCAAATCAATATCAATAAGACAAAAACTTATAAATTTATCCATATCGACAGATCTACTGACACCAAATAATTTTTAAAAAAATAAAACCTTTCAGAAAGAAAATATACTCTTCTCAAGTATTATTTTAGAAATATTACCTAAGTTAAATTAATCTGCATTGAAACAAATATGAGGAAGTGTATGTTATATTTTACTATTATGTATATGCATTTTTAACAATATATGCAAATATGTTTATTATTATGGATGCTTTTCGGTAGTCTAATGCTAGTCATATAAAATATGACTATGTAATTAAAAATATCCAAAATGTATTAGACTTCTGAAAATAACATCCAAAATAAAGAGGTTTGAATCAATCAGATGAACATTAAACAGGGTTCATTATGTAACATGAAGGAATTATTCATGCTGACCTATAAAAATGCACTAAACTGAATCAGTGAGCAGAGTAAAAATACTGGCAGAGTTTGAATATATGTAAATTAAAAAACAAAAACAAAAAACATACATGATGGAAAGTAAATGCTTTATTCAGACTGCTACATTACCTACGTGTTTATTCAATACAAAAAAGACTTATCTGCTCTATTCAACTTGAAGAGTAGCCAAAGCGAGTAACTTGTAAAGATTAAAAATACATTACATTAAAAGACCCTGAGAAAGAAGGTTTCTGTTGATTAGGACAAATAAAATAAATCTGACCACCATTAGAAAAGTATTTGTATTTTATTTGTTATTCTAAAATATTGAATACTTGTACATTAATAAAATTTGCAAATCATCATACATGCAGCTCACACGAGTGTGTGTTGTATATGTCAGATAAGACATGATATTTATGGAAATCACCAACTACAAACGTTGACACTGAGCATACTGGTTTCTCTGAAAAGGCAGATTTGCATCATTTAAAAAACAATGTTACTTATGATATAAAAACTGAAGATAATATAGGATATTGTTAATGTTAGAAATTCATAAAAATCACATATGTGGTTTCTAGCCTGTGTGTGTTTGAATATGGTGGTTAAAAATCAGACCTCTGCGAAATGACAGATCCACACATTTTGCAAGAATGTGATTACACAAGAAGGTGGTCACTCCAGTATGTATATGCACATGGCACACCATAAAAGTGCTATCTAAAAATGTAGATCCACAAAATTTACAAGAAAATGGTTACTCTCCAGTATGTGTTCGCATATGAATCATTAAATTTGCCCTTTGTGAAACTGCAGAACCACAAATTTCAAAAGAATGTGGTTTCTCTCCGGTATGTGTTCGTATATGATTCACCAACTGTGACTTCTGTGAAAATTCAGAACCACAAATTTTACAAAAATGTAGTTTCTATCCGGTATGTGTTCGAATGTGATTCAAAAAATGTGACTTCTGTGAAAATGCAGATCCACAACTTTCACAATTTTGTAGTCTCTCCAGTATGTGTTCGCCTATGGACACGCAAATTTGACATAGTTGTAAATGCAGATTTACAAACTTCACAAGAATATGGTCTCTCTCCAGTATGAGTTCGCATATGGCACACCAAATTTGACTTCTTTGAAAATGCAGATCCACAAACTTCACAAGAAAAAGGTTTCTCTCCGGTATGCGTTCGCATGTGCTCCACCAAAGATGACTTCAAATTGAATGCAGATCCACAAGTTTTACAAGAATGTGGTTTCTCTCCAGTATGTGTTCGCATATGACTCACTAAATTAACTCTTTGTGAAAATGCTGATCCACAAGTTTTACAAGAATGTGGTTTCTCTCCAGTATGTGTTCGCATATGAGTCACTAAATTTGCCCTTTGTGAAAATGCTGATCCACAAACTTCACAAGAATATGGTTTCTCTCCAGTATGTGTTCGCCTATGGATGTGCAAATTCCAATTCTTTGAAAACGATAATCCACAAATTTCACAAAGATATGGTTTCCCTCCAGTATGTGTTAGCATATGGCGCAACAAATTTGACTTATCTGAAAATGCAGATCCACAAGTTTCACAAGTATAAGGTTTCTCTCCAGTGTGAGTTCTCTCATGGACCTTCAAATATGAACTATGTGTATATGTAGATCCACACATGTTACAAGAGTATGGTTTCTCTCCAGTGTGCATTTTCGTATGTTTTTTAAAAAGGTTATTTCCAGAAAAATGCTGTTCCACAAACCTCAAAAGAAAATGGTTCCTCTACAGTGTTTGTTTGCCTGTGGCGCACCACAAATGATATCTGCAAAAATGTACATCCGCATATTTCTCAGTGTGTGTTTGCACATAACATACCAAAGATTATTTGCTAGAAAAGGCAGACCGAAAAATTTTGCAAGAATATATTTTTTCCTGCAGTGTTTATTTTCATATTACACTTCAAATGTCAAGTCTATGAGCAGATGAATTCATAATCTTCAGGAAGACTTCTTTCACCGTTTGAATATAGTGCTTCAAATGTGACTTCTGTGAAGTTACACACGTAGAAACTTAAAAAACATGATTCTCTCCAGTGTAGGTTTGCATATGGCACTTCAAATAAGATAAATACGTAAAGGTAGAACGTCAATCTGATATCAGCATCTATTTCACCGTTGTTAACAGAAAGTCAAAAATCTTGTTTTCTTTCATTTCAATTTACAAATAAGATCAGATTGTATTAAAATGATTCTCTGTTCAGTGAAAACACCTGTCGAGAAAAATAAAATGTATTTTAAAAGAGACAATGAATAGTAAAATATAAAATTATTTGACAAATTTATCAACATGACAAGTTTAGTCCAACACGGGGACACAAAAATGCAGCAATCAAGAAAAAAATGAATAAAAAAATCAATAAGTTTATCTTAATTTACTTTTAACTTTATGTGAGTATTGTGAATTTTCTGAAAAAATTTTAAAGGTCTACAATTTAAAATTTTCCATAAACTTTTCTTTCCATTCGTAAACAAACTCAATTTTCACTAAATTAAAGCAAAGAGCAGAGCATTTATTAAAGTATATAACAATCAAGAAAAGATCTTAGATATAAATCTTGAAATGAGAAAAATTAAATTTGACACATAATGACAAATAAAAGCTTTGTTTAAGCATGAAGAATAAATTTGAAATATCAAGTAATGAAGTACTTTTTATACACTTTGTATAAAACATGATGGTGATTGTAATCTGGTAATTAGTAATCTGCTGATATAAAACAAAATTACAAGTAAATATTTTTACAACTAATTTACAGCAA
>JBBBDQ010007699.1:15000-20217 GCA_037127315.1 Ascarosepion bandense
AAATCTTTTTCAATGACATATGAATTTTTCCAAGAATTGTTTGGTTTTATTTTAAAAGTTTAATTAGAAGAATTTACAAATTTATAAATCTCTTAAAATTCTGCACTATTCTTTTCAAATTTCAGTATTAATGAAAACATTTTCTTTGGACTACGTGTAAATATCCATATAGAAGGTATTTACCAGTGTCATCGTTCCAGTTATAGGTTAAATCGCATGACAGACTGGGTGCTATAAACTTGGCTGGCAAACAGTCTACCACAGAAAGTAACAGCAACCTACTGCGGGATTATCTTCTACACACTCAGTCATATCTTTCGAGACATGATCACCCAATTATGTATCACGTTTGGCACTTGATTGGTAATATACTTAATATATATTATTTATAAAAGCAATTAAAGCTCATCTAATAATATAATTTTTATGCATTTTTATTTTACTATTTGGAGCAGAGTTTAAAAAAAAACCCCACCTATTTTGAAAAATATAACAGATTTATATACTCCAATGAGTCATGCGTATACCTAATGAAATTTTTGCTACAAGATTTTATTTCGTGAAATTCCATGAATTTAGGTGGGAATAACGAATGTCACACACACACACACACACACACACACACACACACACCAAAAATAAAAAAAAGAAACAAAACTTTTCACCAGGATTTCCTAAAAATTATTTAAAAATACTAAAATTCATTTGTAAATAATTCCTGAAATTTTCATGAAAATCCGACAATTATTTGATTTTTGCAAGAATTTCCAGATTAATGTGTTCTTCCACGTTAAAATTTTGTTATATTTTCATTTATCCACTGAAAAACTCTGGTAACGATTCGGGCACCATTTGAGGAAAATAAAAACAAGGATTTTTTACGAATATTCTGAACCTGTTGGTATTGATTCCAACATTCTAAAAATAATTAAAATACTTTCATCTTTCCTTTTAATAATAACATTGTAATGGAAATACTTCATGTTCATTTTGGGGCCTTTTTTCTTCATACTATGCTGTTTGTCTCAGCGAAGTAGTTGGGATATCTACTAGTCTAACAGCTATTGTCGAGTTTAAAAATTCATTTTTTAATCTTAGTAAATAATGCTTATTTCAAATTATTAATTTTGCTCCAATCTGCTATCATTCTTTTGCGCTTTGGATAGAGTACTGCTAACTTAGTTGCTTTATTCTCTGTTCGAACAGCCTATTTGTTGAGCCTTAAGAGGGGTTGGAATGTTAGAAGTGTCATATTACACTCATCGCTTTTTTCTCAGGAAACACATTACCAGCCTCATCAGTTAGGCGGTTCCTAAGTTTATTTAAGTGTCTTATGTATAAATTGTGGACACTTTACCATATAAATTATATTCCCAATTTTTTTTACCATCGCCATCTCCCAAAAAGTTTAGTTGTCTATTTTAAAATACGACAGACATAGCTATACATCAAACTTTCCATATTAGTATTCCCTGGATGGCCAGCCTGAAAATCTTTCAAAATGTGTTTTTGGGGTATTAATGGCAATATGGAATCAAAACATCTCCCCTTCATAATAACACCCCATCACATATCGGAAAAGCGTCCGTAGCTTTTATTTCCTTAATATTCATCATGGCAAAAAATTTGTTTCATTTATTTCAGTGTCACTGGAAATTCCTTTGCATTCTTACAAAGAGTAGATTTAATTCTCCTTCAGAGTGAAGGGAGGCAAGCACTGAATCTTCCAGTGGTTCTTTGTACTTGGGAATTACTCTTGACACTCCAGCTGCATGGCCGAATTTTTGTGTTGACACGTACTCAATTTTTAAACTGTAATTCAACATCATTGTACCCGATCGCTTAAGTCTGTTGGCTGTGTGTGTAGGCAAACCTTTCTTTGGGCCAAAAATGCTGAGTAATGGCTTGTGGTCTGTCTGTAGAGAGAATTGCCGACTAGAAATATAGGGGGCGTAACTTTGCAACACTGAATATGATATCAAGTGCTTTCTTTCATTCTGAGAAAGATTTGTTTTCTACAGGAAGCAAAGCTTTCAAAGCATGTGTTATCGGTTTTTTATAGTTCTAGTCATTTTGTGAAGAATGCATGCACCTACGCTTTACGAACTATGAATGCCTGGTAATAATTTTTCTAGTCCTCGGAAGCTCTGTAATGAATCGATGTTATTGGGCGCCGGCATGTCATTAATCATGATAGCCTGTTCAGGATTCAGTCTTCTACCATCCTTGTCAATTATGTTTACTACGTATTTGATTTTTTTCCATGCAAAAAATTACATTTGGTCTTTTTCATTTTAAAATAGTACTTTTGGAAAAACTGTACATGATCCTTATGTTAGCCTCTGCTTTGGTTTTTCATTAGAATATCGTATAAAGAAGCAACTGCAAAATCAAGTCCACCCAGCATGGTATCTATGACTTGTTGAAATATTGTTGGCGCTACATTGATACCAAATGGTAAATGTTCGAATTTGATCTATCTAATCCAGGATTTGTGTTCGTACATAATTTCTGAAATGAACTCTTCAACAGGAATTTGTAAATAAGCATTTCAAGCTCAATTCTCGATAAAATCCCCACCCTCAATTAAGCCTAGTGAAAATGACTTCTGGACTAAAAAAGGGGGTAGCGATAGTCTTTCCGAGCAACATTAAACCCTGTATCATAAATATCCTCAAATCTTTTAATGTAAGACGCAAATGTTATGTGTTTCTCAGGCGCGTATGTAGAATTATTTGTAGCAGGAAATTTAGAAAAGTATTTCTTAAACACAGTTCAACTGTCTAACCATTCTACCGAATGTATATACAGATTAGACAGGTGTGAGATGCAAGATAAGTGTTTGGCGATCGCAAGTACACAAATGTTTCCCTCTAAGAGGAAGAAACCCTGAAACAAACAGGAAGGCACAACGATTTGTATGAAACTTTAAATCTAAATTTTGTTTACAACGTTTATAAACTAGCAACAAATCTTTGAAATATGTTTACAATTCTTTTTGAAACTATAAATTATTATAGTTTTAAAAAAATGAAAACAAATTTTTAAAATTTCATTACTAACTGAAATTTTTTCTTCTGACTAATTTCTCTAATTCATATGATATATTAAAACAATTAAAAAGGTTATCAAATTAAATATCAGTTATAGTGCATCTTTAATTTTACTATTAAGAGCAGATTTTCAGAAATAAAGTCAAAATTTTTAAAAATATTTAGTTGTTTTGCATTCCACAAAGATTCCTGCGTTTAACTCATAAAACCAATTTTCGCAAGAAATTTTTAATTTAATATTTTATGGAGGTGGGTAACAGAAGTATATAAAGATTTATAGAAATAATTTTAAAGATCATTTCATTCAATTCTGAATAAGTCCTGCAAGTTTAACTGGCGGACTAAGTATACTACGACCACGTTTATTTTCGCTCAATATTTTTCAATTTTTTTCACCGCAGTCCTATAGATTATCCCCGAAGCTTTACGATAAAAAAAAATTGTAAGAATACAATATTTTAACAAATTGGTGGGAGGGTCAGTTTCTCATACAACGCTATAGTAAATCGATTCTCCATTTTGAAATCAGTCGCCGGTATGACATTACCGTCAACAACTGTAACTTTATACATTATAAATTTTTGGAGACCTTTTTTTTAAGTTAAGCCTTATTTCTTACACCTGAAACTTTAACAACGACGTAAAACATTTGCTAAAGTTTCAATATTTAAACAAATTGGGGGGGGGCAAATTTATCATACAGATAATTTGGACTTATCAAAAATGTCCCATTCCTAACGGACATTCTTTTTTGCATTTGGAACATCTCCAGCAAACCTTATCCGATTTGGAATTTGCACATGCCTTTCAGCATGCCCACAGGAACACAACTTACTATGTGCAATTAACTTTTGGGTATACGCATATTCAATGACTGAATCCTTTTCGAAACTCTTTAATAGAGCCATTCTTGGAGATTTAGAGGAAGATGCCATCGTAAGTTAAGAAACCGTAAGAAAGACAACTCGTTCCAAAAAGGCCAAATAACAAATCGACCCGAAACAAAAGGGCAAAAACTCGTCCCAAAAAGAGTTAACATAAAAAGCGACCCCAAAGCGTTTGGATTGGAAATGGAGGTTCGATTTACTTTAACGTTGTATGAGAAACTGACCCCCACAAATTTATTTGTTCAGATATTGCAATTTCTCCAAATTTTATTTGCTAATTGGAATCTAGAGTTAAGAATCAAAAGGACTGCGGTGAAAAAATTGGAAAACGGCAAAAATAAACGTGGTGGTAGTATACTTCAGGTTCGCTGTTTTACTAAAATCCGACAATTTGATTTTTGCTAGAATTTCCAAAATATGTTGGTCATAGAAACAAAATTAATTGCAAAATTACGTTTTCAACTTTCGTACGGAATTGGTTACCCGCTAACATGAATAACAAGATTTCTTACCAAATTTTCGAACGTGTAAGGAATTAAAAGTTTCAAACTATTTTGATCTTTCATAAACTATTTAATGAAAGAAGTACGTTTCTGATTTTTTTCTTCATACTATGCAGCTTTTTATTTTGTTTCTTTACAGCGATTTAGGGGAGATGAAGCTTTATAATTACTAAGTTCTTCATTTAACTAATAATGAAACAAAGTTTCTGAGTAGTATTGAATTTGAAGAAATTTCTATAATTGGAGTGGGGTTAACAGATGGAAATTTTTTAACCAAGATTTTATTAAAATAATCATCTTAACTTCATTTTAATAGGTCTTGAAAATTTCAATAAAATCCAGGAATTATTTATTATTTGCAAAAATTTCCTAATTAACGTGTTTTAGTTTTTCACAGGGAAATAACTGTGCTAAGCCATAGGAATTTTTTTAATGGATAGCTGACGAAAAAAGAAACAAAACAAAAAAACTAAACAAAACAAGAGATTTTTTATCAATTTCGAACGTGTTAGAAATGATTTATAACAAATTAAATAATTGTAAAATCCAAGAGTTAATATTTAAAATAAGCCCGAAATTTACGCATAGACAGTCGAGAATAGACATTGGTAACAGTCATCTACAAAAACAATTCCTCGCTCATTCAAAAAAGTCCCAAAGAGAGAAAGAAAAAAAAATATAGACAAATGATGAATAGAAAGGAAAAGGAAAGGGAAAGAGAAGGAACAGTAAAAAGAGAAATTAAATTAACGTCTTAGATCGACATCAGCGTCT
>JBBBDQ010007741.1:0-10768 GCA_037127315.1 Ascarosepion bandense
AATCTTTCATCATGCTCCGATATACACATGAATCCATGTATTCATAAAACCATCTTTTTTTTCAATATAAAAGGATTGAAAGATTGGGAAAATCATGCATTCAGGAGCCTAATCTTTCATTATGCTCCGATATACACATGAATCCATGTATTCATAAAACCATCTTTTTTTTCAATATAAAAGGATTGAAAGATTAGGCAGGAATCATGCATTCGGGAGCCTAATCTTTCATCATCGATATACACACGAATCCATGTATTCATAAAACCATCTTTTTCAATATAAAGTTGAAAGATTAGGCAGGAATCATGCATTCCAGAACCTAATCTTTTCATCATGCTCCGATATACACATGAATCCATGTATTCATAAAACCATCTTTTTTTTCAATATAAAAGGATTGAAGGATTGAAAGATTAGGCAGAAATCATGCATTCAGGAGCCTAATCTTTCATCATGCTCGATATACACATGAATCCATGTATTCATAAAACCATCTTTTTTCAATATAAAAGGATTGAAGGATTGAAAGATTAGGCAGAAATCATGCATTCAGGAGCCTAATCTTTCATCATGCTCCGATATACACATGTATCCATGTATTCATAAAACCATCTTTTTTCAATATAAAAGGATTGAAGGATGATTGAAAGATTAGGCAGAAATCATGCATTCAGGAGCCTAATCTTTCATTATGCTCCGATATACACATGAATCCATGTATTCATAAAACCATCTTTTTTCAATATAAAAGGATTGAAAGATTAGGCAGGAATCATGCATTCAGGAGCCTAATCTTTCATCATGCTCCGATATACACATGAATCCATGTATTCATAAAACCATCTTTTTTCAATATAAAAGGATTGAAGGATTAGGCAGAAATCATGCATTCAGGAGCCTAATCTTTCATCATGCTCCGATATACACATGAATCCATGTATTCATAAAACCATCTTTTTTCAATATAAAAGGATTGAAGGATTGAAAGATTAGGCAGAAATCATGCATTCAGGAGCCTAATCTTTCATCATGCTCCGATATACACATGAATCCATGTATTCATAAAAAAAACCTTCTTTTTTTCAATATAAAAGGATTGAAGGATTGAAAGATTAGGCAGAAATCATGCATTCAGGAGCCTAATCTTTCATCATGCTCCGATATACACATGAATCCATGTATTCATAAAACCATCTTTTTTCAATAAAAGGATTGAAAGATTAGGCAGAAATCATGCATTCGGGGGCCTAATCTTTCATCATGCTCCGATATACACACGAATCCATGTATTCATAAAACCATCTTTTTTTTCAATATAAAAGGATTGAAGGATTGAAAGATTAGGCAGAAATCATGCATTCAGGAGCCTAATCTTTCATCATGCTCCGATATACACATGAATCCATGTATTCATAAAACCATCTTTTTTCAATATAAAAGGATTGAAGGATTGAAGATTAGGCAGAAATCATGCATTCCAGGGCCTAATCTTTCATCATGCTCCAATATACACATGAATCCATGTACATTCATAAAACCATCTTTTTCAATATAAAAGGATTGAAGGATTGAAAGATTAGGCAGAAATATTCATTCAGGAGCCTAATCTTTCATCATGCTCCGATATACACACGAATCCATGTATTCATAAAACCATCTTTTTTCAATATAAAAGGATTGAAGGATTGAAAGATTAGGCAGAAATCATGCATTCAGGAGCCTAATCTTTCATCATGCTCCGATATACACATGAATCCATGTATTCATAAAACCATCTTTTTTTCCAATATAAAAGGATTGAAGGATTGAAAGATTAGGCAATCATGCATTCAGGAGCCTAATCTTTCATCATCTCCAAATATACATGAATCCATGTATTCATAAAACCCATCTTTTTTTTTCAATATAAAAGGATTGAAGGATTGAAAGATTAGGCAGAAATCATGCATTCAGGAGCCTAATCTTTCATCGTATCTAATATACACATGAATCCATGTATTCATAAAACCATCTTTTTTTCAATATAAAAGGATTGAAGGATTGAAAGATTAGGCAGAAATCATGCATTCAGGAGCCTAATCTTTCATCATGCTCCGATATACACACGAATCCATGTATTCATAAAACCATCTTTTTTTCAATATAAAAGGATTGAAGGATTGAAAGATTAGGCAGAAATCATGCATTCAGGAGCCTAATCTTTCATCATCTTTCAAATATACACGAATCCATGTATTCATAAAACCATCTTTTTTCAATATAAAAGAAAGGATTGAGAAGGATTGAAAGATTAGGCAGGAATCATGCATTCAGGAGCCTAATCTTTCATCATGCTCCGATATACACAGGAATCCATGTATTCATAAAACCATCTTTTTTTTCAATATAAAAGGATTGAAAGATTAGGCAGAAATCATGCATTCAGGAGCCTAATCTTTCATCATGCTCCGATATACACACGAATCCATGTATTCATAAAACCATCTTTTTCAATATAAAAGGATTGAAGGATTGAAAGATTAGGCAGAAATCATGCATTCAGGAGCCTAATCTTTCATCATGCTCTGATATTTCTGCACACGAATCCATGTATTCATAAAACCATCTTTTTCAATATAAAAGGATTGAAGTTGAAAGATTAGGCAGAAATCATGCATTCAGGAGGCTAATCTTTCATCATGCTCCGATATACACACGAATCCATGTATTCATAAAACCATCTTTTTTTCAATATAAAAGGATTGAAGGATTAGGCAGAAATGTGCATTCAGGAGCCTAATCTTTCATCATGCTCCGATATACACAGGAATCCATGTATTCATAAAACCATCTTTTTTTTCAATATAAAAGGATTGAAAGATTAGGCAGAAATCATGCATTCAGGAGCCTAATCTTTCATCATGCTCCGATATACACACGAATCCATGTATTCATAAAACCACCATCTTTTTTTTTTCAATATAAAAAGGATTGAAGGATTGAAAGATTAGGCAAAAATCATGCATTCAGGAGCCTAATCTTTCATCATGCTCTGATATACACACGAATCCATGTATTCATAAAACCATCTTTTTTTTCAATATAAAAGTTGAAGGATTGAAAGATTAGGCAGAAATCATGCATTCAGGAGCCTAATCTTTCATCATGCTCCATTATACACATGAATCCATGTATTCATAAAACCATCTTTTTTTTTCAATATAAAAGGATTGAAGGATTGAAAGATTAGGCAGAAGTAAATCGCATGCATTCAGGAGCCTAATCTTTCATCCTTCCGATATACACACGAATCCATGTATTCATAAAACCATCTTTTTTTTCAATATAAAAAAGTTGAAGGATTGAAAGATTAGGCAGAAATCATGCATTCAGGAGCCTAATCTTTCATCATGCTCCGATATACACACGAATCCATGTAACCATCTTTTTTCAATATAAAGGATTGAAGGATTGAAAGATTAGGCAGGAATCATGCATTCAGGAGCCTAATCTTTCATCATACTCCGATATACACAGGAATCCATGTATTCATAAAACCATCTTTTTTTTTCAATATAAAAGGATTGAAAGATTAGGCAGAAATCATGCATTCAGGAGCCTAATCTTTCATCATGCTCCGATATACACACGAATCCATGTATTCATAAAACCATCTTTTTTTTTTTCAATATAAAAGGATTGAAGGATTGAAAGATTAGGCAGAAATCATGCATTCAGGAGCCTAATCTTTCATCAATACTTCTGATATACACACGAATCCATGTATTCATAAAACCATCTTTTTTTCAATATAAAAGGATTGAAAGGATTGAAAGATTAGGCGAGGAAATCATGCATTCGGAGGCTAATCTTTCATCATGCTCCGATATACACACGAATCCATGTATTCATAAAACCATCTTTTTTTTTCAATATAAAAGGATTGAAGGATTAGGCAGAAATCATGCATTCAGGAGCCTAATCTTTCATCATGCTCCGATATACACAGGAATCCATGTATTCATAAAACCATCTTTTTTTCAATATAAAAGGATTGAAAGATTGATAAAAATCATGCATTCGGAGCCTAATCTTTCATCATGCTCCGATATACACACGAATCCATGTATTCATAAAACCATCTTTTTTTTTCAATATAAAAGGATTGAAGGATTGAAAGATTAGGCAGAAATCATGCATTCAGGAGCCTAATCTTTCATCATGCTCTGATATACCGCACGAATCCATGTATTCATAAAACCATCTTTTTTTTTCCAATATAAAAGGATTGAAGGATTGAAAGATTAGGCAGAAATCATGCATTCAGGAGGCTAATCTTTCATCATGCTCCGATATACACACGAATCCATGTATTTACAAAACCATCTTTTTTTTCAATATAAAAGGATTGAAGGATTGAAAGATTAGGCAGAAATCATGCATTCAGGAGCCTAATCTTTCATCATCTCCCGATATACACACGAATCCATGTATTCATAAAACCATCTTTTTTTTCAATATAAAAGGATTGAAGGATTGAAAGATTGAAACCGAAATCATGCATTCAGGAGGCTAATCTTTCATCATGCTCCGATATACACACGAATCCATGTATTCATAAAACCATCTTTTTTTTCAATATAAAAGTTGAAGGATTAGGCAAGAATCGCTTGTTCAGGGCCTAATGTATCATGCTCCGATATACACATGAATCCATGTATTCATAAAACCACATCTTTTCAATATAAAAGGATTGAAGGATTGAAAGATTAGGCAGAAATCATGCATTCAGGAGGCTAATCTTTCATCATGCTCCGACATATTTTTGAATCCATGTATTCATAAAACCATCTTTTTTCAATATAAAAAGGATTGAAGGATTAGGCAGAAATCATGCATTCAGGAGCCTAATCTTTCATCATGCTCCGATATACACAGGAATCCATGTATTCATAAAACCATCTTTTTTTCAATATAAAAGGATTGAAGGATTGAAAGATTAGGCAGAAATCATGCATTCAGGAGCCTAATCTTTCATCATGCTCCGATATACACACGAATCCATGTATTCATAAAACCATCTTTTTTTTCAATATAAAAGGATTGAAGGATTGAAAGATTAGGCAGAAATCATGCATTCGAAGACCTAATCTTTCATCATGCTCTGATATACACACGAATCCATGTATTCATAAAACCATCTTTTTTTCAATATAAAAAGGATTGAAGGATTGAAACCCCGAAATCATTGCATTCAGGAGCCTAATCTTTCATCATGCTCCGATATACACAGGAATCCATGTATTCATAAAACCATCTTTTTTCAATATAAAAGGATTGAAGGATTGAAAGATTAGGCAGAAATGCATTCAGGAGCCTAATCTTTCATCATGCTCCGATATACACACGAATCCATGTATTCATAAAACCATCTTTTTTTTCAATATAAAAGGATTGAAAGTTGAAAGATTAGGCAGGAATCATGCATTCAGGAGCCTAATCTTTCATCATGCTCCGATATACACAGGAATCCATGTATTCATAAAACCATCTTTTTTCAATATAAAAGGATTGAAAGATTAGGCAGAAATCGCATTCAGGAGCCTAATCTTTCATCGCTATCCGATATACACATGAATCCATGTATTCATAAAACCATCTTATTTTTCAATATAAAAAGTTGAAGGATTGAAAGATTAGGCAGAAATCATGCATTCAGGAGCCTAATCTTTCATCATGCTCCGATATACACATGAATCCATGTATTCATAAAACCATCTTTTTTTTCAATATAAAAGGATTGAAGGATTGAAAGATTAGGCAGAAATCATGCATTCAGGAGCCTAATCTTTCATCATGCTCCGATATACACATGAATCCATGTATTCATAAAACCATCTTTTTTTTTCAATATAAAAGGATTGAAAGATTAGGCAGAAATCATGCATTCAGGAGCCTAATCTTTCATCATGCTCCGATATACACACGAATCCATGTATTCATAAAACCATCTTTTTTTTTCAATATAAAAGGATTGAAGGATTGAAAGATTAGGCAGAAATCATGCATTCAGGAGCCTAATCTTTCATCATGCTCCGATAACCTGCACGAATCCATGTATTCATAAAACCATCTTTTTTTCAATATAAAAGGATTGAAGGATTGAAAGATTAGGCAGAAATCATGCATTCAGGAGCCTAATCTTTCCTCATCCTCGATATACACATGAATCCATGTATTCATAAAACCATCTTTTTTCAATATAAAAGTTGAAGGATTGAAAGATTAGGCAGAAATCATGCATTCAGGAGCCTAATCTTTCATCATGCTCCGATATACACATGAATCCATGTATTCATAAAACCATCTTTTTTCAATATAAAAGGATTGAAGGATTGAAAGATTAGGCAGAAATCATGCATTCAGGAGCCCTAATCTTTCATCATGCTCCAATATACACATGAATCCATGTATTCATAAAACCATCTTTTTCAATATAAAAGGATTGAAGAAGTTGAAAGATTAGGCAGAAATCATGCATTCAAGGGCCTAATCTTTCATCATGCTCCGATATACACACGAATCCATGTATTCATAAAACCATCTTTTTTTCAATATAAAAGTTGAAGGATTGAAAGATTAGGCAGAAATCATGCATTCAGGAGCCTAATCTTTCATCATGCTCCGATATACACACGAATCCATGTATTCATAAAACCATCTTTTTTTTCAATATAAAGTTGAAGGATTGAAAGATTAGGCAGGAATCATGCATTCAGGAGCCTAATCTTTCATCTGCTCCCGATATACACAGGAATCCATGTATTCATAAAACCATCTTTTTTTTCAATATAAAAGGATTGAAAGATTAGGCAGAAATCATGCATTCAGGAGCTAATCTTTCATCATGCTCCGATATACACACGAATCCATGTATTATAAAACCATCTTTTTTCAATATAAAAGGATTGAAGGATTGAAAGACAGGCAGAAATCATGCATTCAGGGCTAATCTTTCATCATGCTTCGATATACACACGAATCCATGTATTCATAAAACCATCTTTTTTTTTTCAATATAAAAGGATTGAAGGATTGAAAGATTAGGCAGAAATCATGCATTCAGGAGGCTAATCTTTCATCATGCTCCGATATACACACGAATCCATGTATTCATAAAACCATCTTTTTTCAATATAAAAGGATTGAAGGATTAGGCAGAAATCATGCATTCAGGAGCCTAATCTTTCATCATGCTCCGATATACACAGGAATCCATGTATTCATAAAACCATCTTTTTTTCAATATAAAGTTGAAAGATTAGGCAGAAATCATAAATTCAGGGAGCCTAATCTTTCATCATGCTCCGATATACACACGAATCCATGTATTCATAAAACCATCTTTTTTTTCAATATAAAAGGATTGAAGGATTGAAAGATTGGGCAGAAATCATGCATTCAGGAGCCTAATCTTTCATCATGCTCTGATATACACACGAATCCATGTATTCATAAAACCATCTTTTTTTTCAATATAAAAGGATTGAAGGATTGAAAGATTAGGCAGAAATCATGCATTCAGGAGCCTAATCTTTCATCATGCTCCGATATACACATGAATCCATGTATTCATAAAACCATCTTTTTTTTCAATACCGAAAAGTTGAAGGATTGAAAGATTGAAGCCCGAAATCATGCATTCAGGAGCCTAATCTTTCATCATGCTCCGATATACACATGAATCCATGTATTCATAAAACCATCTTTTTTTCCCATTATAAAAGGATTGAAGGATTGAAAGATTAGGCAGAAATCATGCATTCAGGAGCCTAATCTTTCATCATGCTCCAATATACACATGAATCCATACATTCATAAAACCATCTTTTTTTTTCAGCGGCATATAAAAGGATTGAAGGATTGAAGATTAGGCAGAAATCATGCATTCCAGGAGCCTAATCTTTCATCATGCTCCGATATACACGAATCCATGTATTCATAAAACCATCTTTTTTTTCAATATAAAAGGATTGAAGGATTAGGCAGAAATCATGCATTCGAGGAGCCTAATCTTTCATCATGCTCCATATACACAGGAATCCATGTATTCATAAAACCATCTTTTTTTTTCAATATAAAAGGATTGAAGGATTGAAAGATTAGAGGCGAGATCATGCATTCAGGCTAATCTTTCATCATGCTCCGATATACACAGGAATCCATGTATTCATAAAACCATCTTTTTTTTCAATATAAAAGGATTGAAAGATTAGGCAGAAATCATGCATTCAGGAGCCTAATCTTTCATCATCTCCGATATACACACGAATCCATGTATTCATAAAACCATCTTTTTTTTCAATATAAAAGGATTGAAGGATTGAAAGATTAGGCAGAAATCATGCATTCGGAACTAATCTTTTCATCATGCTCTGATATACACACGAATCCATGTATTCATAAAACCATCTTTTTCAATATAAAAGGATTGAAGGATTGAAAATTGAGGCAGAAATCATGCATTCAGGAGGCTAATCTTTCATCATGCTCCGATATACACACGAATCCATGTATTCATAAAACCATCTTTTTCAATATAAAAGGATTGAAGGATTAGGCAGAAATCATGCATTCAGGAGCCTAATCTTTCATCATGCTCCGATATACACAGGAATCCATGTATTCATAAAACCATCTTTTTTTTTCAATATAAAAAGGATTGAAAGATTAGGCAGAAATCATGCATTCAGGAGCCTAATCTTTCATCATGCTCCGATATACACACGAATCCATGTATTCATAAAACCATCTTTTTTTTCAATATAAAAGGATTGAAGGATTGAAAGATTAGGCAGAAATCATGCATTCAGGAGCCTAATCTTTCATCATGCTCTGATATACACACGAATCCATGTATTCATAAAACCATCTTTTTTTCAATATAAAAGGATTGAAGGATTGAAAGATTAGGCAGAAATCATGCATTCAGGAGGCTAATCTTTCATCATGCTCAAATACACACGAATCCATGTATTTATAAAACCATCTTTTTTTTCAATATAAAAGGATTGAAGGATTGAAAGATTAGGCAGAAATCATGCATTCAGGAGCCTAATCTTTCATCATGCTCCGATATACACACGAATCCATGTATTCATAAAACCATCTTTTTTCAATATAAAAGGATTGAAGGATTGAAAGATTAGGCAGAAATCATGCATTCAGGAGGCTAATCTTTCATCATGCTCCGATATACACACGAATCCATGTATTCATAAAACCATCTTTTTTTTCAATATAAAAGGATTGAAGGATTAGGCAGAAATCATGCATTCAGGAGCCTAATCTTTCATCATGCTCCGATATACACATGAATCCATGTATTCATAAAACCATCTTTTTTTTCAATATAAAAGGATTGAAGGATTGAAGATTAGGCAGAAATCATGCATTCAGGAGGCTAATCTTTCATCGTAGCCCATATACACACGAATCCATGTATTCATAAAACCATCTTTTTTCAATATAAAAGGATTGAAGGATTAGGCAGAAATCATGCATTCAGGAGCCTAATCTTTCATCATGCTCCGATATACACAGGAATCCATGTATTCATAAAACCATCTTTTTTTTCAATATAAAAGGATTGAAGGATTGAAAGATTAGGCAGAAATCATGCATTCAGGAGCCTAATCTTTCATCATGCTCCGATATACACACGAATCCATGTATTCATAAAACCATCTTTTTTCAATGAAAAGGATTGAAGGATTGAAAGATTAGGCAGAAATCACGTATGCATTCAGGAGCCTAATCTTTCATCATCCTCTGATATACACACGAATCCATGTATTCATAAAACCATCTTTTTTTCAATATAAAAGGATTGAAGGATTAGGCAGAAATCATGCATTCAGGAGCCTAATCTTTCATCATGCTCGATATACACAGGAATCCATGTATTCATAAAACCATCTTTTTTCAATATAAAAGGATTGAAGGATTGAAAGATTAGGCAGAAATCGCTTGTCCAGGAGCTAATCTTTCATCATGCTCCGATATACACACGAATCCATGTATTCATAAAACCATCTTTTTTTCAATACTCTAAAGGATTGAAGGATTGAAAGATTAGGCAGGAATCATGCATTCAGGAGCCTAATCTTTCATCATGCTCCGATATACACAGGAATCCATGTATTCATAAAACCATCTTTTTTTTTCAATATAAAAGGATTGAAAGATTAGGCAGAAATCATGCATTCGGAGCCTAATCTTTCATCATGCTCCGATATACACAGGAATCCATGTATTCATAAAACCATCTTTTTTTTTTTTTTTTCAATATAAAAGGATTGAAGGATTAGGCAGAAATCATGCATTCAGGAGCCTAATCTTTCATCATGCTCCGATATACACACGAATCCATGTATTCATAAAACCATCTTTTTTTTTTCAATATAAAAGGATTGAAGGATTGAAAGATTAGGCAGAAATCATGCATTCAGGAGGCTAATCTTTCATCATGCTCCGAAATATACACACGAATCCATGTATTCATAAAACCATCTTTTTTTTTCAATATAAAAGGATTGAAGGATTAGGCAGAAATCATGCATTCAGGAGCCTAATCTTTCATCATGCTCCGATATACACAGGAATCCATGTATTCATAAAACCATCTTTTTTCAATATAAAAGGATTGAAAGATTAGGCAGAAATCATGCATTCAGGAGCCTAATCTTTCATCATGCTTTCCGATATACACACGAATCCATGTATT
>JBBBDQ010007765.1:0-22023 GCA_037127315.1 Ascarosepion bandense
TTCAAATATAATACAAAAATAACTTTAAAAATTGGTGCATGAAATGATATGATGGGAAGGGGGTATGAAGAAACAAAAAATCCCCAAAACAAAAACAATCTCAAATGAATATTTATACATAATGTTAGTAAGACCCAAACACACCCACATAATTAAAGAGGCCACTGTATTCTGCCTGTAGAGACAAAATCAAGCCGCTCTCTTTCTACAGGGGAGTGGAGAAGTAGGGTATAAAATAAATTGGACTGGAGAATATATAAGGCTGACCCAGCCGAGAATGAAACGGGACAAAATAACTCTGGACAATGGGGATCTCGAACTGGATCATAACAAAAGCAAGGGAGCCGGGAACAGGCTAGGACAAACCCACTCACTCACATTAACTAGGTACACAAAAGAATACTTTACCTTAACCACGGGAGGGGTTCCAGAGGAATCCACCCCGATGCGAGCAGCAGATCTAAAAAAGAAAATCAAGACTAGCCCCGGTCACACGAACCAGGCTCGCTGCATATATCCACCTTTTGCTAAAGTCTGTCGGGTGCAGCCGTTTCCGTTCAGTTCTAATCTTCATTTTGAGCTGGTGCTCAAAATATCGGATTAGATCCTGATCCGAAAGACGACCTCCCCGCAAGACTTCCTCCAGACGCGTCATCCAGATCACCATTCTAGCCGTGGCCAGTAGCGACAGAAACACCATCCGCTTCACTCCAGAGTACGGGGGCGACACATTGTCCACAGCGTATGCGCGATCAATGAGCACAAGCTCCCGCGGCGCGATACGAGCAGTCAACTCGCCGACACGCGCCCACAACGGGCGAACGCGCGAACAATGGAAGAAGGCGTGCGCAGACGTCTCCTTAATTCCAAGGTCGCAACGTTCACAATCTGGCAAATCCGCCAGGCCCATTGCGAAACGCTTGTCATTGAGCGACAAACCATTCCGAGCCAATCGCCAGGTCAGAGAAAACTCAGAGTTGCTGAGCCAATCCGCACCTGGCGCCCAAGACCAATGAGAGCGGTACTCCACTCTCGACATGCCGAGCTTACTCCACAGCTTATCCTTCACGGCACCCTCCACTAATCCCCGATAGAAGATTTTCCTAGGCTGTGAAAGGTCACTGGACCGTGGAATGGCCTGTAAAGCCGCCAGACATTCGAGCAGGAATTTCGGTCGCACCCAAGGCCTGACGGTCAGCCATAGGGTCGGGGGCGTGATGGTAAGGCAAGGAACATGTCCCTCACTACCCCCGCAAGCAACCGATCTTCCTCCAACGCGCGCCTGAGGAATGCCAACCTTGAAGCGAGCACGTGGCTCCTCAAGTGTGGCATCCCCAGACCCCTTGACACGGACGGAGGCAACAGACTCCTTTGTCGACCATGTGTTTGCGTCCTCTCCACAGACAGGAGAATAGCAAACGCTCGAGCGCCTTCTCATGATCGTCACAAAGGGGAAGCACGACAGCCGGTAAAGGATCATGGGAAAGAGGTATGTGTTACACACCTCCGCCAAGCCCTTCACGGAGAGACCCCGTCGACGCCAAATCTTGACCGACGCGCCGACCTTTGCCAGTACTTCTGACCAGTTTTTCTCCAGCTGTAAGTCCGGACCGAACCAAACTCCGAGGAGCTTGACCGGCCCGTCCGTCCAGCTGAAGGGCCCCGGGAGGGACACTCCCTTCCAGGCACCTAACCGCAAGCCGGATGACTTGTCGCAGTTAATTCTGGCCCCTGTCACCTTCTCGTACCGTACAAGCGCCTGGTGTACCGCCTCTATGTCCCTGCGGGAGGACACAAAGGTCGTTACGTCATCGGCGTACGCAGAAACCCTGGCTCGAGCTCCGCCAGGGACTTCAATTCCACGCAGGACCGGACTGCCCGTCTCGTCCCTTAGCCTGCGAAGGAGGGGCTCCAAACACAGGACATAAAGGAGAAGACAGTGGACAACCCTGTCCGGACCGACCTAGACGGCGAAAGCGCCCGACAGCTTCCCGTTCACTGTACCACAGCCTTGGGGGAGCGATACAGAAGGCTAATCCAGCGGCTGAAGTCGGGTTTGAATCCGGCGGCCTGGGACAGCAGCCAGGTAGCCATGGTCAATCCTATCAAATGCCTTGGACTGATCTAAATTGATCAGCGCGGCCTCATCGTCGTCTTCTACACCCTCTATGATCGTGCGAATCAAGTGCAGGTTGCTCGGAATTGTTCTCCCCTTCGCAGAACAAGTCTGATCCGGTTCAACAGAGACTCGACAACTAGCTGCAACCGATTCGTCAGGATCTTGGCCAAAATCTTTAACTCTGTGTTTAGCAGAGTTATGGGCCTGTAGTCATCTAGTTCCCTCCCAACCTTCTTGCCTTTTCTCAACAGCGTGATCACGCCCCCTGGTGATCCGACCGGGGATGGACCCCTGCCGAAACCAGTGGTTGAACACGACAGCCAAGAGCGGGACAAAAAGGTGCGACATCCTCAAGTACAATTCATAGGGCAAACCATCCAAACCTGGCGACTTGCCGCCGACCTTCTTCAAAGCCACGTAGATTTCGTCCTCCGTAATCTCCCCTTCGCAGCTAGCTGCTTCAGCCGGCAAAAGCCGGGGAAAGTCAGCCAAATAGCTGCGAAACTCCTCATCACGGAGACCAGGCTCCTTGGTAAATCGGTGCTCGAAATGCTGCGGAACGCCTCGCACATGTCGTCGGTGGACCTAAGGAGATGTCCTCCGGGTCATGCACCTCTCGAATGTACCGGTCGCCGGCATGGCGAATTTCTTCCTTGCCGTTCCGCGCCCATGTTCACAGCTTCGGAAGACATCTTGCTTAACTTAGCCCTAATTACCTGACCCATGTAGCGCCCGCTAATCCGAGCGCTCCAAGGCCTCCTAGCTAAGGCTATTTCTAGGGGATCCCCCACCAACCTCCGCCCGGGCGAAATTAGCACTAAGTGTCTTTGCCTCCGCAGCCTTATCTAGAGTTGAGCCGCTGGCTATATTTGGTGGCGAAAAGACCTAGTAGTCCTTAAGGTTAACCACCACTTACTCCCAATGACTCGCCCAATTAACGCCCTCTGCACTAGTCTTGTCAGCTGGTCACGAGAGGTCCCGCCTGTCCAGTAAGGACTGATTGAACTTCCAATAACCAACCAACCTAGGCCTAAATTCTAACGCCACACGGGCACAAACGAGTTTGTGGTCCGAGTAGCCTAACCAGTGGAACGTTGGACATTCTAAGAAGTCTATGTCGGCTTCTCCTGCTAACATCCTATCCAGGTACGCAGATACCCGGGTAGAAGGCCAACTACGCGTCCACGTCCACGCCCATCCGGGTGATCGACCCGGTATCTATCGACGAGACCAAATTCGCCGATCAGATCAACCAGGCTACGATCACCACTCACCCGCTAGCGCCCTTCCTCTATCCGGTTCGGACGGCATTCCAGTCCCCAACTAAGATTAGCCGTGTTGAATGCACCATAGAAGGGCTCCAACAGCCGAAAGAAAGAGACACGCTCACCTTGAACATTGGGCGCATAAACCACAATCAGCGGAACGACTTGCTTTTCACTGCAATATGTTACGATCGGCCGGCCCTCGGCACCGACATGGACAAGGTCCACCCTCGCGTCCAGGTACGCTTGACCAGCAAAGAAACACCTCTGGCCAGCCGGCTCCATATGCTGAATAGACGACAAAGTCGTTAGACAGCACACACAGTCGACACGCAAACAAAGTGAGTCTCTTGGATCGCGGCCACATCCACGCCGAAGGACAAGAGGTCTGGCTGAGCGAGCCGCCTTACCCCGATCCCTCAGGCCCTTCGCATTTATACTGGCTAACTTAATAGACATTCTTTAGATCTGAAACGAAAAAACAGAAAAAGACATGCAACAGACGGCTCTACTCGCATACCGGGTAAGAAATCTCGGGTAGACGGGACCCCGACGGACTGTCTGGGACCCTGTACCAATGTCGGACGTAATCCGTCCGTCTAAGATAATTCCGCCGACGTCCGTGGGGTAGGGATTCGCTTTGAACTATACAGACGGGGTGGATTAAAACGGGGGAACCTCCCCGAACAATTTTTGCCATCTTTGCAAGTTCTGGTGAGTTTTCTATCGCCATAGTCATTTTTGGGTATTGTTTCTGCACCTCGGCGATATGGTCCCAGACCCGCAAGGTTCCACCGGTATTTCTTACCAGGGTGACGGCCTAGGGCCGCAGGGAAAGTTCCTCAAGGTCTTCAGTGGACAGACCCTTCACCGAGGTGAGTTTAAGTAGAGGCTTGAGCAGCCTTCGACGCTGGGAAGACCCTTTTCGTCTACGATGCTGTGCTTGACTTCCATTAGGGCATCCCCACGAGGGAGGGCATATTTCTTCTTAGCCCGAGTGGGAGTGGGGAGCAGGAGAAGGGGAGGGAGAAGGTGTTGTGGCACTAGCTTTGCCCAAGGGGAATTAAGTTTAAAAACTGGGGACTGGGAAGCTTTAAGCGGGGACGAGGGGAGACTTTTCGCCTTTTGGGCATACGTACTCCTTACGGGGGAGACCGGCAGTAGAAGAACATTTGTTTACTGCCTTCCTCCTCTCAGCAGCTTCTCTTTCGCCGACTTTTAGGGTTGTCGATGTCTTCCTCCTTCATCTCTCCCTCTCTTCAGGAGCGCTCCTATCTACCTCCATTCGCTGTTCCTCTGGGGGTTGGACTTCATCCTTCCTCTGTTTGGGAGGCGACTTCTTTGGGCGCCTCCTTTGTTACGGGCGACATGCCAGGTGGCAGCACCTTTGCAGGGGAAGGTGTTTTGCCCTTCTTCCGGCTCACCACCTGCCACTCCGCCCTCTTTGTTTGCTACCGGAGCTGGTGTTACCGGTTTTACGCCCTCCTTCTACATGGGCTGCCGTTTCTGTTTTGCTGGTTGTGCTAGCTGGGCCGCTGGGGCCGGGTTCTTGGTTGACACGCCTTAGCGACGTGCTCCGCGGCTCCGCAGGCCCAACAGCATGGCTTCCTTCCTTCTACCACGATGAAAATCCTACGACCCCTGCAGGTGAGGATGTTGGGAATTTTCCCGATATTCTCCCTTCGACGCAGTCACCTGCAGGGTCATATCACCGGTCATAAAGCCAGCCTTCGACCGCAGCGAGGAGACTGAGGCCACCTTTCCGTATCCTGCGAAAAAGGCGCCAACGTGGTCTTCATCAATTTCCATGGGGACGCCATGCAGTGTAATTTTCACTTTCCGGGCACCCATGTATTCAGTGCTGAACTGGAGTGATTTCGTCTCCAGTACTTCTCCGATCAGACGTTTCGCCTCCTCGGCCGAGCCCAGCAAGACGTCCCATGGAATTGCCCCTCCTCGCCACGGCCCTGGCTTTAATCTTCAAAGCTTTAATGGCTTCTTCCAATACGTCCCTTGAGACTCCCACCAACTTGTATGATTTTATGTCCTTAGTATGCAGGGTAATAACCTTGCCTCAATGTCGGCCAACTTATCCGGCACAGAGACCAGCTCTGCGCCCCAAATGTACTCCGCATATTTGGCTCTTATCTCCTCATAGTACTTCTCGTCCTTACATATCATCACACTGGTTGTCTTACTCGCTGTCCATCCGGAAGTGGACGGTAAGGGGGAACCTGCTGCTGGAACTGAGGGTGACTCCCGTGGCGGTAGTTGCCAGTCACCCTCCTTCCCTCCCACCGACGCCATGGTGGGAGGCACGACTTCGTCCGGCCTCTCTGAGGCCATTGCCTCCTAAGAGGCCCTGAAAAAAGAAACACTGGACAACTGTCCTCCGGTGTTTCACGACCGGTGAAGGTCGCTACTTTTCACGCAGCCACAAGCAATGAACTTGGGTGGAGAAACAGAAATCCCGAAACCACAGATATAGTATAAGCTACTATGGAACAGATAATTACACTTTGATCCTACCCATAAAAACCACGGAACGCAATTATGGGGAGGAAGATGGTTTGAAGGTTTTTATTTATTTTGTAATACACAAAATTATGGCTCAAGGCCAGAAAACTGGGAGGGGGAACAAAACTTGGGAAGGTCTTCAATAACTCTATCCTATACCTAGCTAATCAGATTCACGACCCATACATACGTTACAATGATTCTCATTCACCATAAGAATTTGTCCATCAACACTCGTACTTATCTAGCACCAAAATACCGCGAAACATACCGGGGACCTAAAAATGCCCCAAATGTACATAAAAATTTATTACTATATACAAATATAATACAAAAAAATAACTTTAAAATTTGTACATGAAATGATGTGATGGGGAGGGGGTATGAAGAAACAAAAAATCCCCAAAACAAAAACAATTTCAAATGAATATTTATACATTATGTTAGTAAGACCCAAACACACCCACATAATTAAAGAGGCCACTGTATTCTGCCTGTAGAGACAAAATTAAGCCGCTCTCTTTCTAAAGGGGAATGGCGAAGTAGGGTATGTAACAAATTGGACTGGAGAATATATAAGGCTGACCCAGCCGAGAATGAAACGGGACAAAATAACTCTGGACAATGGGGATCTCGAACTGGATCATAACAAAAGCAAGGGAGCCGGGAACAGGCCGGGACTAACACTATCACTCACATTAACTAGGTATACAAAAGAATAAAAAAAAAAAAAAAAAAAAAAAAAAAAAAGGGAGGTTCCAGAGAATCCACCCCGATGCGAGCAGCAGATCTAAAAGAAAATCAAGACTAGCCCCGGTCACACGAACCAGGCTCGCTGCATATATCCACCTTTTGGCAAGTCTGTCGGTGCGTTACCCGTTCAGTTCTAATCTTCATTTTGAGCTGGTGCTCAAAATATCGGATTAGATCCTGATCCGAAAGACGACCTCCCGGGCAAGACTCTCCAGACGCGTCATCCAAATCACCATTCTAGCCGTGGCCAGTAGCGACAGAAACACCATCCGCTTCACTCCAGAGTACGGGGCGACACATTATCCACAGCGTATGCGCGATCAATGAGCACAAGCTCCCGCGGCGCGATACGAGCAGTCAACTCGCCGACACGCGCCCACAACGGGCGAACGCGCGAACAATGGAAGAAGGCGTGCGCAGACGTCTCCTTAATTCCAAGGTCGCAACGTTCACAATCTGGCAAATCCGCCAGGCCCATTGCGAAACGCTTGTCATTGAGCGACAAACCATTCCGAGCCAATCGCCAGGTCAGGAAAACTCAGAGTTGCTGAGCCAATCCGCACCTGGCGCCCAAGACCAATGAGAGCGGTACTCCACTCTCGACATGCCGAGCTTACTCCACAGCTTATCCTTCACGGCACCCTCCACTAATCCCCGATAGAAGATTTTCCTAGGCTGTGAAAGGTCACTGGACCGTGGGAATGGCCTGTAAAGCCGCCAGACATTCGAGCAGGAATTTCGGTCGCACCCAAGGCCTGACGGTCAGCCATAGGGTCGGGGGCGTGATGGTAAGGCAAGGAACATGTCCCTCACTACCCCCGCAAGCAACCGATCTTCCTCCAACGCGCGCCTGAGGAATGCCAACCTTGAAGCGAGCACGTGGCTCCTCAAGTGTGGCATCCCCAGACCCCCTTGACACGGACGGAGGCAACAGACTCCCTTTGTCGACCATGTGTTTGCGTCCTCCACAGACAGGAGAATAGCAAACGCTCGAGCGCCTTCTCATGATCGTCACAAAGGGGAAGTACTGACAGCCGGTAAAGGATCATGGGAAAGAGGTATGTGTTACACACCTCCGCCAAGCCCTTCACGGAGAGACCCCGTCGACGCCAAATCTTGACCGACGCGCCGACCTTTGCCAGTACTTCTGACCAGTTTTTCTCCAGCTGTGGGACTGAACTAAACCTATGAGCTTGACCGGCCCGTCCGTCCAGCTGAAGGGCCCCGGGAGGGAAACTCCCCTTCCAGGCACCTAACCGCAAGCCGGATGACTTGTCGCAGTTAATTCTTGGCCCCTGTCACCTTCTCGTACCGTACAAGCGCCTGGTGTACCGCTCTATGTCCCTGCGGGAGGACACAAAGGTCGTTACGTCATCGGCGTACGCAGAAACCCTGGCTCGAGCTCCGCCAGGGACTTCAATTCCACGCAGGACCGGACTGCCCGTCTCGTCCCCTCAGCCGGCGAAGGAGGGGCTCCAACGCCAAGACATAAAGGAGAGAAGACAGTGGACAACCCTGTCGGACCGACTCCAGATGCGCGAAAGCGCCCGACAGCTTCCCGTTCACCTGTACCACAGCCTTGGGGGAGCGATACAGAAGGCTAATCCAGCGGCTGAAGTCGGGTTTGAATCCGGCGGCCTGCAGGACAGCAGCCAGGTAGCCATGGTCAATCCTATCAAATGCCTTGGACTGATCTAAATTGATCAGCGCGGCCTCATCGTCGTCTTCTACACCCTCTATGATCGTGCGAATCAAGTGCAGGTTGCTCTGAATTGTTCTCCCCTTCACAGAACAAGTCTGATCCGGTTCCAACAGAGACTCGGCAACTAGCTGCAAGCGATTCGTCAGGATCTTGGCCAAAATCTTTAACTCTGTGTTTAGCAGAGTTAAGGGCCTGTAGTCATCTAGTTCCCTCCCAACCTTCTTGCCTTTTCAACAGCGTGATCACGCTCCTGGTGATCCGACCGGGGATGGACCCCTGCCGAAACCAGTGGTTGAACACGACAGCCAAGAGCGGGACAAAAAGGTGCGACATCCTCAAGTACAATTCATAGGGCAAACCATCCAAACCTGGCGACTTGCCACTGCCGACCTTCTTCAAAGCCACGTAGATTTCGTCCTCCGTAATCTCCCCCTTCGCAGCTAGCCGCTTCAGCCGGCAAAAGCCGGGGAAAGTCAGCCAAATAGCTGCGAACTTCCTCGTCACGGAGACCAGGCTCCTTGGTAACCGGTGTCGAAATGTCGGAACGCCTCGCACATGTCGTCGGTGGACCTATGAGGATGTCCTCCGGGGTCGCGCACCTCTCGAATGTACTGGTCGCCGGCATGGCGAATTTCTTCCTTGCGCAGTTCCGCGCCCATGTTCACAGCTTCGGAAGACATCTTGCTTAACTTAGCTCAATTACCTGACCCATGTAGCGCGCCCGCTAGTCGAGCGCTCCAGGGCCTTCCCTGGCTAAGGCTATTTCTAGGGGATCCCCACCAGCCTCCGCCCGGGCGAAATTAGCACTAAGTGTCTTTGCCTCCGCAGCCTTATCTAGGGTTGAGCCGCTGGCTATATTTGTGGCGAAAGACCTAATGGAGTCCTTAAGGTTAACTCCACCACTTACTCCCCAATGACTCGCCCAATTAACGCCCTCTGCACTAGTCTTGTCAGCTGGTCACGAAAGTCCCGCCTGTCCAGTAAGGACTGATTGAACTTCCAATAACCAGCCAACCTAGGCCTAAATTCTAACGCCACACGGGCACAAACGAGTTTGTGGTCCGAGTAGCCTAACCAGTGGAACGTTGACATCTCTAAGAAGTCTATGTCGGCTTCTCTCACTAACATCCTATCCAGGTACGCAGATACCCGGGTAGAAGGCCAACTACGCGTCCACGTCCACATGCTCCCATCCGGGGTGATCGACCCGGTATTCATCGACGAGACCAAATTCGCCGATCAGATCAACCAGGCTACGATCACCACTCCATCCGCTAGCGCCCCTTCCTCTATCCCATTTGGGGGTTAGGACGGCATTCCAGTCCCCAACTAAGATTAGCCGTGTTGAATGCACCATGAAGGGTTCCAACAGCCGAAAGAAAGAGACACGCTCACCTTGAACATTGGGCGCATAAACCACAATCAGCCGGAACGACTTGCTTTTCACTGCAATATCGGCCACGATCAGCCGGCCCTCGGCACCGACATGGACAAGGTCCACCCTCGCGTCCAGGGTACGCTTGACCAGCAAAGAAACACCTCTGGCCAGCCGGCTCCCATATGCTGAATAGACGACAAAGTCGTTAGACAGCACACACGAGTCGACTTCGCAAACAAAGTGAGTCTCTTGGATCGCGGCCACATCCACGCCGAAGGACAAGAGGTCACGAAGCAGGCGAGCCGCCTTACCCCGATCCCTCAGGCCCTTCGTATTTATACTGGCTAACTTAATAGACATTCTTTAGATCTGAAACGAAAAAACAGAAAAGACATGCAACAGACGGCTCTACTCGCATACCGGGTAGAAATCTCGGGACGGGACCCCGACGGACTGTCCTAGGGACCCTGTACCAATGTCGGACGTAATCCGTCCGTCTAAGACAATTCCGCCGACGTCCGTGGGGTAGGTTAGCTTTTAGAACCCTATACAGACAGGGGTGGATTAAACGGGGAACCTCCCCGAACAATTTTTGCCATCTTTGCAAGTTCTGGTGAGTTTTCTATCGCCATAGTCATTTTTGGGTATTGTTTCTGCACCTCGGCGATATGGTCCCAGACCCGCAGGTTCCCACCGGTATTTCTTACCAGGGTGATGACACCTGGGGCCTGGGGAAAGTTCCTCGGGTCTTCAGTGGACAGACCCTTCACCGAGGTGAGTTTAAGTAGAGGGGGCTTGAGCAGCCTTCGACGCTGGGAAGACCACCTGTCTACGATGCTGTCCTTGACTTCCATTAGGGCATCCCCACGAGGGAGGGCATATTTCTTCTTAGCCCGAGTGGGAGTGGGAGCAGGAGAAGGGGAGGGAGAAGGTGTTGTGGCACTAGCTTTGCCCAAGGGGCTGCTTAAAAATTGGGGACTGGGAAGCTTTAAGCGGGGACGAGGGGAGACTTTTCGCCTTTTGGGCATACGTACTCCTTACGGGGGAGACCGGCAGTGAAGAACATTTGTTTACTGCCTTCCTCCTCTCAACGCTTCTACTCTTTCGCCGACTTTTAGGGTTGTCGATGTCTTCCTCCCCTTCATCTCTCCCTCTCTTCAGGGAAGCCGCTCTATCTACCTCCATTCGCTGTTCCTCTGGGGGGTTGGACTTCGTCCTTCCTCTGTTTGGGAGGCGACTTCTTTTTGGGCGCCTCCTTGTTGTTACGGGCGACATGCCAGGTGGCAGCACCTTTGCAGGGGAAGGTGTTTTGCCCTTCTTCCGGCTCACCACCTGCCACTCGCCCTCTTTGTTTGCTACCGGAGCTGGTGTTACCGGTTTTACGCCCTCTTTCTCCTTGGGCTGCTGCTTTGCTGGTTGTGCTAGTTGGGCCGCTGGGGCCGGGTTCTTGCTTGGACACGCTTTAGCGACGTGTTCCGCGGCCCCGCAGACCCAACAGCACGGCTTCCTTCCTTCGACCACGATGAAAATCCTACGACCCCTGCAGGTGAGGATGTTGGGAATTTTCCGGATATTCTCCTTCGACGCAGTCACCTGCAGGGTCATATCACCGGTCATAAAGCCAGCCTTCGACCGCAGCGAGGAGACTGAGGCCACCTTTCCGTATCCTGCGAAAAAGGCGCCAACGTGGTCTTCATCAATTTCCATGGGGACGCCATGCAGTGTAATTTTCACTTTCCGGGCACCCATGTATTCAGTGCTGAACTGGAGTGCTTTCGTCTCCAGTACTTCTCCGATCAGACGTTTCGCCTCCTCGGCCGAGCCCAGCAAGACGTCCCACATGGAATTGCCCCTCCTCGCCACGGCCCTGGCTTTAATCTTCAAAGCTTTAATGGCTTCTTCCAATACGTCCCTTGAGACTCCCACCAACTTGTGCGATTTTATGTCCTTAGCATGCAGGGTAATAATCCTTGCCTCAATGTCGGCCAACTTATCCGGCACAGAGACCAGCTCTGTGCCCTTAATGTACTCCGCATATTTGGCTCTTATCTCCTCATAGTACTTCTCGTCCTTACATATCATCACACTGGTTGTCTTACTCGCTGTCCATCCGGAAGTGGACGGTAAGGGGGAACCTGCTGCTGGAACTGAGGGTGACTCCCGTGGCGGTAGTTGCCAGTCACCCTCCTTCCCTCCCACCGACGCCATGGTGGGAGGCACGACTTCGTCCGGCCTCTCTGAGGCCATTGCCTCCTAGAGGCCTGAAAAAAAGAAACACTGGACAACTGTCCTCCGGTGTTTCACGACCGGTGAAGGTCGCTACTTTTCACGCAGCCACAAGCAATGAACTTGGGTGGAGAAACAGAAATCCCGAAACCACAGATATAGTATAAGCTACTATGGAACAGATACTACACTTTGATCCTACCCATAAAAACCACGGAACGCAATTATGGGGAGGAAGATGGCTCGTTTTATTTATTCTGAGCTTACAGAATTGTGGCTCAAGGCCAGAAAAATGGGAGGGGGAACAAAACTTGGGGTGGTCTTCAGCTACTCTATCCTATACCTAGCTAATCAGATTCACGACCCATGCATACGTTACAATGATTCTCATTCACCATAAGAATTTGTCCATCATCACTCATACTTGTCAAGCACCAAAATACCGCGAAACGTACCGGGGACCTAAAAACGCCCCAAATGTACATAAAAATTTATTACTATATACAAATATAATACAAAAATATCTTTAAAAATTTGCACATGAAATGATATGATGGGAAGGGTGTGTGAAGAAACAAAAAATCCCCAAAACAAAAATAATTTCAAATGAATATTTATACATAATGTTAGTAAGACCCAAACACACCCACATAATTAAAGAGGCCGCTGTATTCTGTCTTAAAAGACAAAATCAAGAAGCACTCTTTCTAAGGGGAATGGAGACACAGGGAACAAAAATAAATTGGACTGGAGAATATATAAGGCTGACCCAGCCGAGAATGAAACGGGACAAAATAACTCTGGACAATGGGGATCTCGAACTGGATCATAACAAAAGCAAGGGAGCCGGGAACAGGCTAGGACAAACCCACTCACTCACATTAACTAGGTACACAAAAGAATACTTTACCTTAACCACGGGAGGGGTTCCAGAGGAATCCACCCCGATGCGAGCAACAGATCTAAAAAAGAAAATCAAGACTAGCCCCGGTCACACGAACCAGGCTCGCTGCATATATCCACCTTTTGCTAAAGTCTGTCGGGTGCAGCCGTTTCCGTTCAGTTCTAATCTTCATTTTGAGCTGGTGCTCAAAATATCGGATTAGATCCTGATCCGAAAGACGACCTCCCCGCAAGACTTCCTCCAGACGCGTCATCCAGATCACCATTCTAGCCGTGGCCAGTAGCGACAGAAACACCATCCGCTTCACTCCAGAGTACGGGGGCGACACATTGTCCACAGCGTATGCGCGATCAATGAGCACAAGCTCCCGCGGCGCGATACCCGACCAGTCAACTCGCCGACACGCGCCCACAACGGGCGAACGCGCGAACAATGGAAGAAGGCGTGCGCAGACGTCTCCTTAATTCCAAGGTCGCAACGTTCACAATCTGGCAAATCCGCCAGGCCCATTGCGAAACGCTTGTCATTGAGCGACAAACCATTCGAGCCAATCGCCAGGTCAGAGAAAACTCAGAGTTGCTGAGCCAATCCGCACCTGGCGCCCAAGACCAATGAGAGCGGTACTCCACTCTCGACATGCCGAGCTTACTCCACAGCTTATCCTTCACGGCACCCTCCACTAATCCCCGATAGAAGATTTTCTAGGCTGTGAAAGGTCACTGGACCGTGGAATGGCCTGTAAAGCCGCCAGACATTCGAGCAGGAATTTCGGTCGCACCCAAGGCCTGACGGTCAGCCATATGGGGTCGGGGGCGTGATGGTAAGGCAAGGGAACATGTCCCTCACTACCCCCGCAAGCAACCGATCTTCCTCCAACGCGCGCCTGAGGAATGCCAACCTTGAAGCGAGCACGTGGCTCCTCAAGTGTGGCATCCCCCAGACCCCCTTGACACGGACGGTGGCAACAGACTCCTTTGTCGACCATGTGTTTGCGTCCTCTCCACAGACAGGAGAATAGCAAACGCTCGAGCGCCTTCTCATGATCGTCACAAAGGGGAAGTACTGACAGCCGGTAAAGGATCATGGGAAAGAGGTATGTGTTACACCTCCGCCAAGCCCTTCACGGAGAGACCCCGTCGACGCCAAATCTTGACCGACGCGCAGGCATACACTTTTCCAGTACTTCTGACCAGTTTTTCTCCAACTGTAGTCCGGACCGAACCAAACTCCGAGGAGCTTGACCGGCCCGTCCGTCCAGCCTGAAGGGCCCCGGGAGGAAACTCCTTCCAGGCACCTAACCGCAAGCCGGATGACTTGTCGCCGTTCATTCTGGCCCCTGTCACCTTCTCGTACCGTACAAGCGCCTGGTGTACCGCCTCTATGTCCCTGCGGGAGGACACAAAGGTCGTTACGTCATCGGCGTACGCAGAAACCCTGGCTCGAGCTCCGCCAGGGACTTCAATTCCACGCAGGACCGGACTGCCCGTCTCGTCCCTCAGCCGGCGAAGGAGGGGCTCCAACGCCAAGACATAAAGGAGAGAAGACGGTGGACAACCCTGTCGGACCGACCTAGACAGCGCGAAAGCGCCCGACAGCTCCATTCACTGTACCACAGCCTTGGGGGAGCGATACAGAAGGCTAATCCAGCGGCTGAAGTCGGGTTTGAATCCGGCGGCCTGCAGGACAGCAGCCAGGTGGCCATGGTCAATCCTATCAAATGCCTTGAACTGATCTAAATTGATCAGCGCGGCCTCATCGTCGTCTTCTACACCCTCTATGATCGTGCGAATCAGAAGTGCAGGTTGCTCTGAATTGTTCTCCCCTTCACAGAACAAGTCTGATCCGGTTCCAACAGAGACTCGGCAACTAGCTGCAAGCGATTCGTCGGGATCTTGGCCAAAATCTTTAACTCTGTGTTTAGCAGAGTTATGGGCCTGTAGTCATCTAGTTCCCTCCCAACCTTCTTGCCTTTTCTCAACAGCGTGATCACGCCCCTGGTGATCCGACCGGGGATGGACCCCTGCCGAAACCAGTGGTTGAACACGACAGCCAAGCAGGACAAAAAGGTGCGACATCCTCAAGTACAATTCATAGGGCAAACCATCCAAACCTGGCGACTTGCCACTGCCGACCTTCTTCAAAGCCACGTAGATTTCGTCCTCCGTAATCTCCCCTTCGCAGCAACCGCTTCAGCCGGCAAAAGCCGAGGAAAGTCGGCCAAATAACTGCGAAACTCCTCGTCACGGAGACCAGGCTCCTTGGCCAAATCGGTGCTCGAAATGCTGCCGGAACGCCTCGCACATGTCGTCGGTGGACCTAAGGAGATGTCCCTCCGGGTCGCGCACCTCTCGGTCTTGCCGGTCGCCGGCATGGCGGGCCTGGCCTTGCGCAGTTCCGCGCCCATGTTCACAACTTCGGAAGACATCTTGCTTAACTTAGCCCCAATTACCTGACCCATGTAGCGCCCGCTGATCAGGCGCTCCAGGGGCCTCCTAGCTAAGGCTGTTCCTGGGGATCCCCGCAGCCTCCGCCCGGGCAGAGAATTAGCACTAAGTGTCTTTGCCTCCACTACAGCCTTATCTAAGTTGAGCCGCTGGCTATATTTGGTGGCGAAAGACCTAATGGAGTCCTTAAGGTTAACCCACCACTTACTCCCAATGACTCGCCCAATTAACGCCCGCTGCACTAGTTTTGTCAGCTGGTCACGAGAAGTCCCGCCTGTCCAGTAAGGACTGATTGAACTTCCAATAACCAGCCAACCTAGGCCTAAAGTCTAACGCCACCCGGGCACAAACAAGTTTGTGGTCCGAGTAACCTAACCAGTGGAACGTTGGACATTCTAAGAAGTCTATGTCGGCTTCTCTCACTAACATCCTATCCAGGTACGCGAATGCGGGTAGAAGGCCAACTATGCGTCCGTCCACATGCTCCCATCCGGATGATCGACCCGGTATCTATCGACGAGACCAAAATCGCCGATCAGATCAACCGGGCTGCAGTCCCACTCCACCCTTCAACGCCCCTTCCTCTATCATTTGGGGGGTTAGGACGGCATTCCAGTCTAATGGCAAGATTAGCCGTGTTGAATGCACCATGAAGGGCTCCAACAGCCGAAAGAAAGACACGCTCACCTTGAACATTGGGCGCATAAACCACAATCAGCCGGAACGACTTGCTTTTCACTGCAATATCGGCCACGATCAATAAGCCCTCGCTTTCCGACATGGACAAAGGGTCACCCTCGCGTCCAGGGTACGCTTGACCAGCAAAGAAACACCTCACAAGCCCAGCCGCTCCCATATGCTGGACAGACGACAAAGTCGTTAGACAGCACACACGAGTCGACTTCGCAAACAAAGTGAGTCTCTTGGATCGCGGCCACATCCACGCCGAAGGACAAGAGGTCACGAAGCAGGCGAGCCGCCTTACCCGATCCCTCGGGCCCTTCGCATTTATGCTGACTGGCACTGTTAGACATTCTTTGGGTCCGCAGAAACGAAAAAACAGAAAAAGACATGCAACAGACGGCTCTACTCGCATACCGGGTGAAATCTCGGGTAGACGGGACCCCGACGGACTGTCTAGAATTTCTTACCAATGTCGGACGTAATCCGTCCGTCTAAGACAATTCCGCCGACGTCCGTGGGGTAGGTTAAGCTTCCGACCTACCACGAACGGGTGGACAAAACGGGGAACCTCCCCGAACAATTTTTACTATCTTTGCAGGTTCTGGTGAGTTTTCTATGTGCATAGTCATTTTGGGTATTGTTTCTGCACCTCGGCGATATGGTCCCAGACACACAGGTTCCCACCGAAAGTATTTCTTACCGGGGTGATGACACCTGGGGCCTTGGGGAAAGTTCCTCGGGTCTTCAGTGGACAGACCTTTGGTCGGTTGGTAGAGAGCTTGAGCAGCCTTCGACGCTGGGAAGACCACTCGTCTGATGCTGTCACTTGACTTCCCATTAGGGCATCCCCACGAGGGAGGGCATATTTCTTCTTAGCCCGAGTGGGAGTGGGAGCAGGAGAAGGGGAGGGAGAAGGTGTTCTGTGGCACCTAGCTTTGCCCAAGGGGGGTCGGTTAAAAAAAACTGGGGACTGGGAAGCTTTAAGCGGGGACGGAGACTTTTTTCGCCTTTTGGGCATACGTACTCCTTACGGAGAGACCGACAGTGAAGAACATTTTGTTTGCCTGCTTCCTCCTCTCCTTTTCTACTCTTTCGCCGACTTTTAGGGTTGTCGATGTCTTCCTCCCCCTTCGTCTCCCTCTCTTCAGGGAAGGCATATATCCTCGGCAACAGCTTCTCTGGGGGAGTTGGACTTCTGTCCTTCCTCTGTTTGGGAGGCGACTTCTTTTTGGGCGCCTCCTTTGTTGTTACGGGCAAACATGCCAGGTGGCAGCATATGCGGGGGAAGGTGTTTTGCCTTCTTCCGGCTCACCACCTGCCTCGCCTCTTTGTTTCTACCGGAGCTGGTGTTACCGGTTTTTACGCCCTCTTTCTCCATGGGCTGCTGTTTCTGTTTTGATTCCTTGCTAGTTGGGCCGCGGGAGCCGGGTTCTTGGTTGGACACGCCTTAGCGACGACGTGCTCCGCAACTCATGAAGAACCAAGCAACATGGCTTCCAGCCTATTCTACCGCGATGAAAATCTGGCTTCTGTTGGTTGCGAGGGTGTTGGAGTGCCAATATTCTCCTTCGGCTGATCTATTACGAGATCATCCTCCACCGGTCATAAAATAGCCTTCGACCGCAGCGAGGAGACTGAGGCCACCTTTCCGTATCCTGCGAAAAAGGCGCCAACGTGGTCTTCATCAATTTCCATGGGGACGCCGCGGTCATAATTTTCACTTTCCGGGCACCCATGCTTGTTGGTCTGAACTGGAGTGATTTCGTCTCCAGTACTTCTCCGATCAGACGTTTCACCTCCTCGACCCAGGCCAACTCGTGCGTCCACATGGAATTGCCCTCCTCGCCGGCTAGCATCTTCAAAGCTTTAATGGCTTCTTCCAATACGTCCCTTGAGACTCCACCAACTTGTGCGATTTTATGTCCTTAGTATGCAGGGTAATAATCCTTGCCTCAATGTCGGCCAACTTATCCGGCACAGAGACCAGCTCTGTGCCCTTAGTATTCTCCACATATTTGGCTCTTATCTCCTCATAGTACTTCTCGTCCTTACATATCATCACACTGGTTGTCTTACTCGCTGTCCATCCGGAAGTGGACGGTGAAGAACCTGCTGCTGGAACTGAGGGTGACTCCGTGGCGGTAGTTGCCAGTCACCCTCCTTCCTGCCGACGCCATGGTGGGACGCATTTCGTCGGCCTCTCTGAACGTGCCTCTCAGAGGCCTGAAAAAAAGAAACACTGGACAACTGTCCTCCGGTGTTTCACGACCGGTGAAGGTCGCTACTTTTCACGCAGCCACAAGCAATGAACTTGGGTGGAGAAACAGAAATCCCGAAACCACAGATATAGTATAAGCTACTATGGAACAGATACTACACTTTGATCCTACCCATAAAAAACCACGGAACGCAATTATGGGGAGGAAGATGGCTTTTCGTTTTATTTATTTTTGTAATACCTGAAATTATGGCTCAAGGCCAGAAAACTGGGAGGGGGAACAAAACTTGGGAAGGTCTTCAATAATATCCTATACCTAGCTAATCAGATTAAAACCCTTACCAATACCGTTACAATGATTCTCATTCACCATAAGAATTTGACTAAGTAACACTCTTTTATCTGCTTCAAAATACCACACTTTGAAACATACCGAGGACCTAAAAACGCCCCAAATGTACATAAAAATTTATTACTATATACAAATATAATACAAAAATAACTTTAAAAATTTGTACATGAAATGATGTGATGGGGAGGGGTATGAAGAAACAAAAAATCCCCAAAGCAAAAACAATTTCAAATGAATATTTATACAATGTATTAGTAAAATTACAAACACACCCACATAATTAAAGGGGAGCCTGTATTCTCTGTAGGGCAAATCAATAGCTCTTTCTAAAGGAGAATGGCAGTAAGTATAAAATAAATTGGACTGGAGAATATATAAGGCTGACCCAGCCGAGAATGAAACGGGACAAAATAACTCTGGACAATGGGGATCTGAACTGGATCATAACAAAAGCAAGGGAGCCGGGAACAGGCCGGGACATACTCATCACGTGCTGGTGTGCAAAATGTTTACCTTAACCACGGGAGGGGTTTGAGGAATCCACCCCGATGCGACAGCAGATCTAAAAAAGAAAAATCAAGACTGGCCCGGTCACACGAACCGGGCTCGTATATATCCACCTTTTGCTAAAGTCTGTCGGGTGCAGCCGTTTTCAGTTCAATCTTCATTGTTGGTGCTCAAAATATCGGATAGATCCTGATCGAAAACCGACATCTCGACTTCCTCCAGACGCGTGATATTAGTCTACCATTCTAGCCGTGGCCAGTAGCGACGAAACACCATCCGCTGCTCCAGTACCCGGGGCATTGTTCCATCCACAGCGTATGCGATCAATGAGCACAAGCTCCCGCGGCGCGATGCTGAAAGGCAGTCAACTCGCCGACACGCGCCCACAACGGGCGAACATGACTAATGGAAGAAGCGTGCGCAGACATCGCCAGCGGTTCCAAGGTCGCAACGTTCACAATCTGGCAAATCCGCCGATGACCACGAAACGCTTCATCAAAGTGAGCGACAAGCCATTCGAAGCCAATCGCCAGGTCGGAAAACTCAGAGTTGCTGAGCCAATCCGCACCTGGCGCCCAAGACCAATGAGAGCGGTACTCCACTCTCGACATGCCGAGCTTACTCAGCTTATCCTTCACGGCACCCTCCACTAATCCCCGATAAGAGATTTTCCTACTCTTGACTGCGGGTCGCTGGACCGTGGAATGGCCTGTGAGCGCCGACCGTTCGAGCAGGAATTTCGGTCGCACCCAAGGCCCTCGACGGTCGTATGGGGTCGGGGGAGCGTGATGGTAAGAGCAAGGGAACATGTCCCTCACTACCCCCGCAAGCAACCGATCTTCCTCCAACGCGCGCCTGAGGAATGCCAACCTTGAAGCGAGCACGTGGCTCCTCAAGTGTGGCATCCCCGAACCCCTTGACACGGACGGAGGCAACAGACTCCTTTGTCGACCATGTGTTTGCGTCCTCTCCACAGACGGGAGATAGCAAACGCTCGAGCGCCTTCTCATGATCGTCACAAAGGGAAGTACTGACAGCCGGTAAAGGATCATGGGAAAGGTATGTGTTACACACCTCCGCCAAGCCCTTCACGGAGAGACCCCGTCGACGCCAAATCTTGACAAGCATGACCTTTTGCCCAAGTACATGACCAGTTTTCTCCAGCTGTAAGTCCGGACCGAACCAAACTCAGGAAGCAGCCGGCCCGTCAGTAACCTGAAGGGCCCCCAAGGAGGAAACTCCCTTCCAGGCACCTAACCGCAAGCCGGATGACTTGTCGCAGTTAATTCTGGCCCCTGTCACCTTCTCGTACCGTACAAGCGCCTGGTGTTTGCCTCTAACCATCCTGCGGAGGACGCAAAGGTCGTTACGTCATCGGCGTACGCAGAAACCCTGGCTCGAGCTCCGCCAGGGACTTCCAGTTCCACGCACAGGATGGACTGCCCATTCTCGTCCCTCAGCCGGCCAGAAGGAGGGGCTCAACGCCAAGACATAAAGGAGAAGACGGTGGACAACCCTGTCGGGACCCGACCTAGACGTACCGGCCTTGACAACTTCCCGTTCACCTGTACAACGCCAGGGGAGCATTACAGAGGCTAATCCAGCGGCTGAAGTCGGGTTTGAATCCGGCGGCCTGCAGTTCAGCAGCCAGGTAGCCATGGTCAATCCTATCGAAATGCCTTGGATGATCAAATTGATCGGCTGGCCTCATCGTCATCTTCTACACCCTCTATGGAATGTTTGCGATCAAGTGCAGGTTATCTGAATTGTTCTCCTTCACAGAACAAGTCCGATCCGGTTAACAGAGACTCGGCAACTAGCTGCAAGCGATTCGTCAGGATCTTTTGGCCAAATCTTTAACTCTGTGTTTAGCGAAGTTGTGAGCCCCTATAGTCATCTAGTTCCTCTGGCCTTCTTTTCTCAACAGCGTGATCACGCCCCTGGTGATCCGACCGGGGATGGACCCATAAAACCAGTGGTTGAACACGACAGCCAAGAGCGGGACAAAAAGGTCGCGCTCCTCAAGTGCAATTCATATGGAGGCCGACCATCCGAACTGGCGAGCACCCTTTCTTGACCTTCTTCAAAGCCGTAGATTTCGTCCTCCGTAATCTCCCCGCCAGCTAGCCGCTTCAGCCCGGCAAAAGCCGAGGAAAGTCAGCCAAATAGCTGCGAAACTCTCGTCACAGGCCAGGCTCCTTGGTAAATCGGTGCTCGAAATGCTGCCCGGGAACGCCTCTTACACATGTCGTCGGTGGACCTAAGGAGATGTCCATCCGGGTCGCGTACCTCTCGAATGTACCGGTCGCCGGCATGGCGATTTCGCCTCTTCACCGGTTCCGCTTCCCATCATTCCACAGCTTCGGAAGACATCTTGCTTAACTTAGCCCTAATTACCTGGCCCGTAGCGCCGCCAGTCGAGCGCCTCCAGGGCCTCCTGGCCTGAGCTATTTCTGGGGATCCCCACCAGCCTCCGCCCGGGCGAAATTAGCACTAAGTGTCTTTGCCTCCGCAGCCTTATCTAAGTTGAAGCCGCTGGCTATATTTGGTGGCGAAAGACCTAATGGTCCTTAAGGTTAACCCACCACTTACTCCCAATGACTCGCCCAATTAGCACCGCTACTGGTTTGTCAGCTGGTCACGAAGATCCCGCCTGTCCAGTAAGGACTGATTGAACTTCCAATAACCAGCCAACCTAGGCCTAAAGTCTAACGCCACCCGGGCACAAACAAGTTTGTGGTCCGAGTAACCTAACCAGTGGAACGTTGGACCTTCTAAGAAGTCTATGTCGGCTTCTCTCACTAACATCCTATCAGGTACGCAGACCACCCGGAGTAGAGAAGGCCAACTATGCGTCCACGTCCACATGCTCCCATCCGGATGATCGACCAGTATCTATCGACAGACCAAAATGTCCGATCAGATCAACCAGGCTACGATCACCACTCCACCCG
>JBBBDQ010007788.1:0-18826 GCA_037127315.1 Ascarosepion bandense
GTTAATTATCATTTATAAAAATAGAGCAATGAATATTTATTATTTATTAAGTATGTTAGATGGTCAATATAAAAATAGAAAGCAATTAATATTTATTATTAATTTATTATGTTAGATGGTCAATATAAAAAATATAAATTAATATTTATTATTAATTTATTATAAATATAATAATATAAAAATATAAATGAATATTTATTATTATTATTGAAATAGTGGTCACTATAAAAATAGAATTAAATAATATTTATTATTTATTATTGTTACGTCATTATAAAAATAGAGCAATTAATATTATTATTAATTATTATGTTAGATTATCAATATAAAAATAAAGAAAAATAATATTATTAATATTATTGTTGGATAATATAAAAAGGAGTGAAATAATATTATTATTTATTATTACATAATAATATAAAAATATAATTAATATTTATTATTAATTATTATGTTATGGTTTTATATAAAATAATAGAGCAAATAATATTTATTATTTATTATTATGTTTGACGGTCATTTACAAAAATAGAGAATATTTATTATTTATTAGTTATGTATGATGTGTCAATAAAAATAGAGCAATGAATATTTATTATTTATTATTATGTTAGACAATAATATAAAAATAGATAAATTAATATTTATTACTATTATTGTTGTTAGATAATAATAAATATAAAAAATAGAAAGAATAATATTTATTATTTATTATTATGTTTGATGCGTATTTAATATAAAAATAGAGAATAATATTTAAGATATTATTATGTTAGATGGTCAATATAAAAATAGAGCAATGAATATTATTATTTATTATTATGTGTAAAAGGATGGCTAATATAAAATAGAGCAATTAATATTTATTATTAATTATTATTATGTTAGATGGTCAATATAAATATAAATGAATATTTATTATTTATTATTAGCGATGGTCAATATAAAAGGAGTAATTAATATTTATTATTTATTATTATGTTAGATGGTCAATATAAAAATAGATAAATTATTATATATTATTAATTATATAGGTATATTAATATAAAATAGAGCAATGAATATTATTATTTATTATTATGTTAGATGGTCAATATAAAAATAGAGCAAATGAATATTTATTATTTATTATTATGTTTGTCAGTTTAATATAAAAATAGAGCAATGAATATTTATTATTTATTATTATGTTAGATGGTCAATATAAAATATATAAATGAATATTATTAATACATATGTTAGTGGTCAATATAAAATAGAGTACTAATATTTATTATTTATTATTATGTTAGATGGTCATAAAAATAGATAAATGAATATTTATTATTATTATTATATAGATGGTCAATATAAAAATAGATAATAATATTTATTATTTATTATTATGTTTATTTATTTATAAAATAGATAAATAATATTTATTATTATTATTATGTTAGATGTAATAATATAAAAATAGAAAGCAAATGAATATTTATTATTTATTATTATGTTACTATTTTTCATTATAAAATAGAGCAATTAATATTTATTATTAATTATTATGTTAGATGGCCAATATAAAAAAATAGAGCAATTAATATTATTATTAATATTATTATGTTAGATGGTTTTATTATAAAAATAGAAAAATAATATTTATTATTATTATTATTATGTTTGATATTAATATAAAAATATTAAATATTATTATTATTATTATTATGTTAATACAAATAATATAAAAATAGAGCAATTATTTATTATTAATTATTATGTTAGATGGGACATAATATAAAATAGAGGAATTAAATATTTTATTATTTATTATTATGTTAATAATAATATAAAATAATATAAATTAATATTTATTTATTTATTATTATGTTAGATGTCAATATAAAAAGTATTAATAATGAATATTTATTATTTATTTATTATTATTAGATAATAATATATAAATAGAGTAATGAATATTTATTATTTATTATTATGTTGTTTGATGGGTCGATTATAAAATGGGGAGCAATGAATATTTATTATTTATTATTATAGATATTATAAAAATAGAGCAATTAATATTTATTATTATTAATTATTATGTTAGATGGTCAATATAAAATATATAAATGAATATTTATTATTTATTATTATATATTAATAATATAAAAATAGACAATTAATATTATTATTATTATTATGTTAGATAATAATATAAAAATATATAATTAATATTATTATTAATTATTACGTTAGATATCAATATAAAAATATAAATAAATACTTATTATTTATTATTATGTTAGATGGTCAATAGAAATAGAGAAATAATATTTATTATTTATTATTATATGTATTTATTACATAAAATAGAGCAAATGAATATTTATTATTATTATTATGTTAGAGTGGTCAATATAAAAATAGAGTAAAATAATATTATTAATATTATTATGTTAGTGTCGTAATATAAAAAGGAGTAATGAATATTTATTATTTATTATTTATTATTATGTTAGATGATTAATATAAAAATAGAGCAATGAATATTTATTATTTATTATTATGTTAGATGGTCAATATAAAAATAGAGCAATGAATATTTATTATTAATTATTATGTTAGATGGTCAATATAAAAATAGAGCAATGAATATTTATTATTAATTATTATGTTAGATGGTCAATATAAAAATAGAGCAATTAATATTTATTATTTATTATTATGTTAGATGGTCAATATAAAAATAGAGCAATGAATATTTATTATTTATTATTATGTTAGATGGTCAATATAAAAATAGAGCAATGAATATTTATTATTTATTATTATGTTAGATGGTCAATATAAAAATAGAGCAATGAATATTTATTATTAATTATTATGTTAGATAATTCCAATATAAAAATAGAGCAATGAATATTTATTATTTATTATTATGTTTGATGGTCAATATAAAAATAGAGCAATGAATATTTATTATTTATTATTATGTTTGATGGTCAATATAAAAATAGAGCAATGAATATTTATTATTAATTATTATGTTTGATGGTCAATATAAAAATAGAGCAATGAATATTTATTATTAATTATTATGTTAGATGGTCAATATAAAATAGAGCAATGAATATTTATTATTTATTATTATGTTTGATGGTCAATATAAAAATAGAGCAATGAATATTTATTATTAATTATTATGTTAGATGGTCAATATAAAAATAAGTAATGAATATTTATTATTAATTATTATGTTAGATGGTCAATATAAAAATAGAGCAATGAATATTTATTATTAATTATTATGTTAGATGGTCAATATAAAAATAGAGCAATGAATATTTATTATTTATTATTATGTTAGATGGTCAATATAAAAATAGAGCAATTAATATTTATTATTAATTATTATGTTAGATGGTCAATATAAAAATAGAGCAATGAATATTTATTATTTATTATTATTATGTTAGATGGTCAATATAAAAATGAAACAATGAATATTTATTATTTATTATTATGTTAGATAGTCAATATAAAAATAGAGCAATTAATATTTATTATTAATTATTATGTTAGATGGTCAATATAAATAGAGCAATGAATATTTATTATTTATTATTATGTTAGATGGTCAATATAAAAATAGAGCAATGAATATTTATTATTAATTATTATGTTAGATGGTCAATATAAAAATAGAGCAATGAATATTTATTATTTATTATTATGTTTGATGGTCAATATAAAAATAAGCAATGATGTTATTATTATTCATCCTGGTAGATGGTCAATATAAAAATGAGCAATGAATATTTATTATTTATTATTATGTTTGATGGTCAATATAAAAATAGAGCAATGAATATTTATTATTAATTATTATGTTAGATGGTCAATATAAAAATAGAGCAATGAATATTTATTATTTATTATTATGTTTGATGGTCAATATAAAAATAGAGCAATGAATATTTATTATTAATTATTATGTTAGATGGTCAATATAAAAATAGAGCAATGAATATTTATTATTTATTATTATGTTTGATGGTCAATATAAAAATAGAGCAATGAATATTTATTATTAATTATTATGTTAGATGGTCAATATAAAAATAGAGCAATGAATATTTATTATTTATTATTATGTTTGATGGTCAATATAAAAATAGAGCAATGAATATTTATTATTAATTATTATGTTAGATGGTCAATACCAAAATACGACAATGAATATTTATTATTTATTATTATGTTTGATGGTCAATATAAAAATAGAGCAATGAATATTTATTATTAATTATTATGTTAGATGGTCAATATAAAAATAGAGCAATGAATATTTATTATTTATTATTATGTTTGATGATTAATATAAAAATAGAGCAATGAATATTTATTATTAATTATTATGTTAGATGGTCAATATAAAAATAGAGCAATGAATATTTATTATTTATTATTATGTTTGATGGTCAATATAAAAATAGAGCAATGAATATTTATTATTAATTATTATTATGTTAGATGGTCAATATAAAAATAGAGCAATGAATATTTATTATTTATTATTATGTTTGATGGTCAATATAAAAATAGAGCAATGAATATTTATTATTAATTATTATGTTAGATGGTCAATATAAAAATAGAGCAATTAATATTTATTATTTATTATTATGTTAGATGGTCAATATAAAAATAGAGCAATGAATATTTATTATTTATTATTATGTTAGATGGTCAATATAAAAATGAGCAATGAATATTTATTATTAATTATTATGTTAGATGGTCAATATAAAAATAGAGCAATGAATATTTATTATTTATTATTATGTTTGATGGTCAATATATAAAAATAGAGCAATGAATATTTATTATTAATTATTATGTTAGATGGTCAATATAAAAATAGAGCAATGAATATTTATTATTAATATTATGTTTGATGGTCAATATAAAAATAGAGCAATGAATATTTATTATTAATTATTATGTTAGATGGTCAATATAAAAATAGAGCGTGTGTTATTATTTATTATTATGTTAGATGGTCAATATAAAAATAGAGCAATGAATATTTATTATTAATTATTATGTTGAATGGTCAATATAAAAAAATAGAGCAATGAATATTTATTATTAATTGTATGTTTGATGGTCAATATAAAAATAGAGCAATGAATCTTTATTATTAATTATTATGTTAGATGGTCGAAATATAAAAATAGAGCAATGAATATTTATTATTGATATTATGTTTGATGGTCAATATAAAAATAGAGCAATGAATATTTATTATTTATTATTATGTTGGATGGTCAATATAAAAATAGAGCAATGAATATTTATTATTAATTATTATGTTTGATGGTCAATATAAAAATAGAGCAATGAATATTTATTATTAATTATTATGTTAGATGGTCAATATAAAAATAGAGCAATGAATATTTATTATTTATTATTATGTTTGATGGTCAATATAAAAATAGAGCAATGAATATTTATTATTTATATTATGTTTGATGGTCAAGCCAAAAATAGAGCAATGAATATTTATTATTAATTATTATGTTGAATGGTCAATATAAAAATAGAGCAATGAATATTTATTATTTATTATTATGTTTGATGGTCAATATAAAAATAGAGCAATGAATATTTATTATTAATTATTATGTTAGATGGTCAATATAAAAATAGAGCAATGAATATTTATTATTTATTATTATGTTTGATGGTCAATATAAAAATAGAGCAATGAATATTTATTATTAATTATTATGTTAGATGGTCAATATAAAAATAGAGCAATGAATATTTATTATTAATTATTATATTTAGATGGTCAATATAAAAATAGAGCAATGAATATTTATTATTTATTATTATGTTAGATGGTCAATATAAAAATAGAGCAATTAATATTTATTATTAATTATTATGTTGATATTCAATATAAAAATAGAGCAATGAATATTTATTATTTATTATTATGTTAGATGGTCAATATAAAAAGAATAGAGCAATGAATATTTATTATTAATTATTATGTTAGATGGTCAATATAAAAATAGAGCAATGAATATTTATTATTTATTATTATGTTAGATGGTCAATATAAAAATAGAGCAATGAATATTTATTATTAATTATTATGTTAGATGGTCAATATAAAAATAGAGCAATGAATATTTATTATTTATTATTATGTTAGATGGTCAATATAAAAATAGAGCAATGAATGTTATTATTAATTATTATGTTAGATGGTCAATATAAAAATAGAGCAATGAATATTTATTATTTATTATTATGTTTGATGGTCAATATAAAAATAGAGCAATGAATATTTATTATTTATTATTATGTTTGATGGTCAATATAAAAATAGAGCAATGAATATTTATTATTAATTATTATGTTAGATGGTCAATATAAAAATAGAGCAATGAATATTTATTATTAATTATTATGTTAGATGGTCAATATAAAAATAGAGCAATGAATATTTATTATTAATTATTATGATAGATGGTCAATATAAATAAGAGCAATGAATATTTATTATTTATTATTATGTTAGATGGTCAATATAAAAATAGAGCAATGAATATTTATTATTAATTATTATGTTAGATGGTCAATATAAAAATAGAGCAATGAATATTTATTATTTATTATTATGTTGAATTGGTCAATATAAAAATAGAGCAATGAATATTTATTATTTATTATTATGTTTGATGGTCAATATAAAAATAGAGCAATTAATATTTATTATTAATTATTATGTTAGATGGTCAATATAAAAATAGAGCAATGAATACTTATTATTTATTATTATGTTAGATGGTCAATATAAAAATAGAGCAATGAATATTTATTATTTATTATTATGTTAGATGGTCAATATAAAAATAGAGCAATGAATATTTATTATTTATTATTATGTTAGATGGTCAATATAAAAATAGAGCAATTAATATTTATTATTAATTATTATGTTAGATGGTCAATATAAAAATAGAGCAATGAATATTTATTATTTATTATTATGTTAGATGGTCAATATAAAAATAGAGCAATGAATATATATTATTTATTATTATGTTAGATGGTCAATATAAAAATAGAGCAATGAATATTTATTATTTATTATTATGTTAGATGGTCAATATAAAAATAGAGCAATTAATATTTATTATTTATTATTATGTTAGATGGTCAATATAAAAATAGAGCAATGAATATTATTATTTATTATTATGTTAGATGGTCAATATAAAAATAGAGCAATGAATATTTATTATTAATTATTATGTTAGATGGTCAATATAAAAAATAGAGCAATGAATATTTATTATTTATTATTATGTTAGATGGTCAATATAAAAATAGAGCAATGAATATTTATTATTTATTATTATGTTAGATAGTCAATATAAAAATAGAGCAATTAATATTTATTATTAATTATTATGTTAGATGGTCAATATAAAAATGAGCAATGAAATATTTATTATTTATTATTATGTTAGATGGTCAATATAAAATGAAACAATTAATATTATTATTTATTATTGTGTTAGATGATTAATATAAAAATAGAGCAATGAATATTTATTATTTATTATTATGTTAGATGGTCAATATAAAAATAGAGCAATGAATATTTATTATTTATTATTATGTTTGATGGTCAATAAAAATAGAGCAATGAATATTTATTATTTATTATTATGTTAGATGGTCAATATAAAAATAGAGCAATTAATATTTATTATTAATTGTTGTCTGTAGATGGTCAATATAAAAATAGAGTATTAAGATATTTATTATTATTATTATTATTTGAATGGTGTTATAAAAATAGAGCAATTTAATATTATTATTTATTATTACATATTCAGATGGTCAATATTAAAAATAAAACAGTAGATATATATTATTTATTATTATATTTAGATGATATTATAAAAAAATAGAGCAATGAATATTTATTATTTATTATTATGTTTGATGGTCAATATAAAAATGAAACAATGAATATTTATTATTTATTATTATGTTAGATAATTTATTATATAAAATAAATAATTATTATTATTATTAATTATTATGTTAGATGGTCAATATAAAATAGAAGCAATGAATATTTATTATTTATTATTATGTTAGATGGTCAATATAAAAATGAAGCAATTAATATTTATTATTATTATTATGTTAGATGGTCAATATAAAAATGAAACCATTAAGAATATTTATTATTTATTATTATGTTAGATGGTCAATATAAAAATAGAGAGCAATGAATATTTATTATTAATTATTGTATTAGATGGTCAATATAAAAATAGAGCAATTAATATTTATTGCATTAATTATTATGTTAGATGGTCAATATAAAAATAGAGCAATGATATTATTATTTATTATTATGTTAGATGGTCAATATAAAAATAGAGCAATTAATATTTATTATTAATTATTATGTTAGATGGTCAATATAAAAAATAGAGCAATTAATATTTATTATTAATTATTATATTAGATGGTCAATATAAAAATAGAGCAATGAATATTTATTATTTATTATTATGTTTGATGGTCAATATAAAAATAGAGCAATGAATATTTATTATTTATTATTATGTTAGATGGTCAATATAAAAAATAGAGCAATTAATATTTATTATTAATTATTATATTAGATGATTATTATAAAAAATAGAGCAATTAATATTTATTATTAATTATTATGTTAGATAGTCATATAAAAATAGAGCAATGAATATTTATTATTTATTATTATGTTTGATGGTCAATATAAAAATAGGTATTGAATATTTATTATTTATTATTATGTTAGATAGGTAATATAAAAATAGAGCAATTAATATTTATTATTTATTATTATGTTAGATAGTTAAATATAAAAATAGAGCAATTAATATTTATTATTTATTATTATGTTTGATGGTCAATATAAAAATATGACAATGAATATTTATTATTTATGTCAATATGTTAGATGGTCAATATAAAAATAGAGCAATGAATATTTATTATTTATTATTATGTTAGATGGTCAATATAAAAATAGAGCAATGGATATTTATTATTTATTACATTATGTTTGAAATGGTCAATATAAATAGAGCAATGAATATTTATTTATTTATTATTATGTTAGATGGTGAAAATATAAATAGAGCAATGAATATTTATTATTTATTATTATGTTAGATGGTCAATATAAAAATAGAGCAATTAATATTTATTATTAATTATTATGTTGAATGGATCAATATAAAAATAAATTAATATTTATTATTAATTATTATATTTAAAATGATTATTCTATAAAAATAGAGCAATGAATATTTATTATTTATTATTATGTTTGATGGTCAATATAAAAATGAACAATGAATATTTATTATTTATTATTATGTTAGATGGTCAATATAAAAATAGAGCAATTAATATTTATTATTAATTATTATGTTGAATGGTCAATATAAAAATAGAGCAATTAATATTTATTATTTATTATTATGTTAGATGGTCAATATAAAAATAGAGCAATGAATATTTATTATTTATTATGTTAGATGGGTCAATATAAAAATAGAGCAATTAATATTTATTATTAATTATTATGTTAGATGGTCAATATAAAAATAGAGCAATGAATATTTATTATTTATTATTATGTTTGATAGACAATATAAAAATAGAGCAATGAATATTTATTATTTATTATTATGTTAGATGGTCAATATAAAAATAGAGCAATGAATATTTATTATTTATTATTATGTTAGATGGTCAATATAAAAAATAGAGCAATGAATATTTATTATTTATTATTATGTTAGATGGTCAATATAAAAATAGAGCAATGAATATTTATTGTTTATTATGTTTGATGGTCAATATAAAAATAGAACAATAGATATTTATTATTTATTATTATGTTGAATGGTCAATATAAAAATAGAGCAATGAATGTTATTATTTATTATTATTATGTTAGATAGTCAATATAAAAATAGAGCAATTAATATTTATTATGTATTATGTTAGATGGTCAATATAAAAATAGAGCAATGAATATTTATTATTTATTATTATGTTAGATGGTCAATATAAAAATAGAGCGTTAATAACTTTATTATTTATTATTATGTTAGATGGTCAATATAAAAATAGAGCAATTAATATATATTATTAATTATTATGTTAGATAGTCAATATAAAAATAGAGCAATGAATATTGTTAAACCTAACTATTATGTTAGATGGTCAATATAAAAATAGAGCAATGAATATTTATTATTAATTATTATGTTAGATGGTCAATATAAAAATAGAGCAATTAATATTTATTATTAATTATTATGTTAGATAGTCAATATAAAAAATAGAGCAATGAATATTTATTATTTATTATTATGTTAGATGGTCAATATAAAAAATAAACAATTAATATTTATTATTAATTATTATGTTTAGATGGTCAATATAAAAATAGAGCAATTAATATTTATTATTAATTATTATGTTAGATAGTCAATATAAAAATAGAGCTTAATGAATATTTATTATTTATTATTATGTTTGATGGTCAATATAAAAAATAGAGCAATGAATATTTATTATTTATTATTATGTTAGATGGTCAATATAAAAATAGAGCAATTAATATTTATTATTAATTATTATGTTAGATCATTCAATATAAAAATAAAGCAATTAATATTTATTATTAATTATTATGTTAGATAGTCCAATATAAAAATAGAGCAATGAGTAATAGCCTTATTTATTATTATGTTTGATGGTCAATATAAAAATGAAACGTGAATATTTATTATTTATTAATATGTTAGATGGTCAATATAAAAATGAAGCAATTAATATTTATTATTTGTGTGCTTAGATGGTCAATATAAAAATAGAGCAATTAATATTTATTATTTATTATTATGTTTGATGGTCAATATAAAAATAGAGCAATGAATATTTATTATTTATTATTATGTTAGATGGTCAATATAAAAATAGAGCAATGAATATTTATTATTTATTATTATGATAGATGGTCAATATAAAGAAATAGAGCAATGAATATTTATTATTTATTATTATGTTTGATGGTCAATATAAAAATGAAACAATGAATATTTATTATTTATTATTATGTTAGATGGTCAATATAAAAATAGAGCAATGAATATTTATTATTTATTATTATGTTAGATGGTCAATATAAAAATAGAGCAATTAATATTTATTATTAATTATTATGTTAGATGGTCAATATAAAAATGAAACAATTAATATTTATATTAATTATTATGTTAGATGGTCAATATAAAAATAGAGCAATGGTGTTATTATTTATTATTATGTTTGATGGTCAATATAAAAATAGAACAATGAATATTTATCTTATTTATTATTATGTTAGATGGTCAATATAAAAATAGAGCAATTAATATTTATTATTAATTATTATGTTAGATGGTCAATATAAAAATAGAGCAATTAATATTTATTATTTATTATGTTAGATGGTCAATATAAAAATAGAGCAATGAATATTTATTATTTATTGTTATGTTAGATAGTCAATATAAAAATAGAGCAATTAATATTTATTATTAATTATTATGTTAGATGGTCAATATAAAAATAGAGCAATGAATATTTATTATTTATTATTATGTTTGATGGTCAATATAAAAATAGACAATGAATATTTATTATTTATTATTATGTTAGATGGTCAATATAAAAATAGAGCAATGAATATTTATTATTTATTATTATGTTAGATGGTCAATATAAAAATAGAGCAATGAATATTTATTATTTAATTTATTATGTTAGATAGTCAATATAAAAATAAGAGCAATGAATATTTATTATTTATTATTATGTTTGATGGTCAATATAAAAATAGAGCAATGAATATTTATTGTAATATTTATTATTATGTTAGATGGTCAATATAAAAATAGAGCAATGAATATTTATTATTTATTATTATGTTAGATGGTCAATATAAAAATAGAGCAATTAATATTTATTATTAATTATTATGTTAGATGGTCAATATAAAAATAGAGCAATGAATATTTATTATTTATTATTATGTTAGATGGTCAATATAAAAATAGAGCAATTAATATTTATTATTTATTATTATGTTAGATGGTCAATATAAAAATAGAGCAATTAATATATATTATTAATTATTATGTTAGATGGTCAATATAAAAATAGAGCAATGAATATTTATTATTTATTATTGTGTTAGATGGTCAATATAAAAATAGAGCAATGAATATTTATTATTTATTATTATGTTTGATGGTCAATATAAAAATAGAGCAATGAATATTTGTGTTGTTAATGTATTAGATGGTCAATATAAAAATAGAGCAATGAAATGTTTATATTTATTATTATGTTAATTAGTCAATATAAAAAAAATACGAAACAATGAATATTGTACTTTATTATTATGTTAGATGGTCAATATAAAAATGAAACAATGAATATTTATTATTTATTATTATGTTAGATGGTCAATATAAAAATAGAGCAATGAATATTTATTATTTATTATTATGTTTGATGGTCAATATAAAAATAGAGCAATGAATATTTATTATTTATTATTATGTTAAGATGGTCAATATAAAAATAGAGCAATGAATATTTATTATTTATTATTATGTTAGATGGTCAATATAAAAATAGAGCAATTAATATTTATTATTAATTGTATTGAATGGTCAATATAAAAAATAGAAACAATTAATATTATTATTAATTATTGTGTTAGATAGTCAATATAAAAATAGAGCAATGAATATTTATTATTTATTATTATGTTTGATGGTCAATATAAAAATAGAGCAATGAATATTTATTATTTATTATTATGTTAGATGGTCAATATAAAAATAGAGCAATTAATATTTATTATTAATTATTATGTTAGATGGTCAATATAAAAATGAAACAATGAATATTTATTATTTATTATTATGTTAGATGGTCAATATAAAAATAGAGCAATTAATATTTATTATTTATTATTATGTTAGATGGTCAATATAAAAATGAGAGCAATGAATATTTATTATTTATTATTATGTTAGATGGTCAATATAAAAATAGAGCAATGAATATTTATTATTTATTATTATGTTTGGTGGTCAATATAAACGAAACAATGAATATTTATTATTTATTATTAATATGTTAGATGGTCAATATAAAAATGAAACCAATTAATATTTATTATTAATTATTACTGTTAGATGGTCAATATAAAAATAGAACAGAATATTTATTATTTATTATTATGTTAGATGGTCAATATAAAAATAGAGCAATTAATATTTATTATTTATTATTATGTTAGATGGTCAATATAAAAATAGAGCAATTAATATTTATTATTAATTATTACGTTAGATGGTCAATATAAAAATAGAGCAATGAATATTTATTATTTATTATTATGTTGAGTAGTCAATATAAAAATAGAGCAATGAATATTTATTGTTTAATATATGTTTGATAGTCAAAATATAAAAAAATAGAAATTAATGAATATTTATTATTTATTATTATATTAGATGGTCAATATAAAAAATAGAGCAATGAATTATTTATTGTATTAGATGGTCAATATAAAAATGGAAAGCAATGAATATTTATTATTTCTTGTCATCATGTTAGATGGTCAATATAAAAATAGAGCAATGATATTTATTATTATTTATTATTCAGATGATGTTAAAAATGACAATGAATATTTATTGTTTCAATTATTATGTTTGATAGTGTTAATATAAAAATAGAGCAATGAATATTTTATTATTAATTATTATGTTAGATGGTCAATATAAAAATGAAACGGTAAGAATATTTATTGTTAATTATTATGTTAGATGGTCAATATAAAAAATGAGCAATGAATATTTATTGTTTATTATTATGTTAGATGGTCAATATAAAAATAGAGCAATGAATATTTTAATGTATTTAATATTATTTATTAGATGGTCAATATAAAGAAAATAGAGCAATGAATATTTTATTATTTGTGTTATGTTTAGTGGTCAATATAAAAATAGAGCAATGAATATTTATTATTAAATAATATTATATTTGATGGTGTATATTATAAAAATAGAAACAATAGATATTTATTTATTATGTTTGATGGTCAATATAAAAATAGAGCAATGAATATTTATTATTTATTATTATGTTTGATAATTCAATATAAAAATAAAACGATAATTCTTTAATGACTGGTATTGTATTTGATAGTCAATATAGTGAAGCAATGAATATTTATTATTTGTTAATATGTTTGATAATTAAATATAAAAATAGAGCAATGATGAATATTTATTATTAATTATTATATTTAATTGATTAATATAAAAATAGAGCAATGAATATTTATTATTTATTATTAATATTTGATGATTAATATGAAAATAAATAATGAATATTATTATTAATTGTATGTTTGATAAGATAATGTAAAACTGAGCAATGAATATTTATTATTTACAACAGCGTATTTGATGGTCAATGTAAAAATAGAGCAATGAATATTATTATTAATTATTATGTTTCGTGATGGTCAATATAAAAATAGAGCAATGAATATTTATTATTATTTATTATTATGTTTGTTAATTAATATAAAAATAGAAACGTGAATATTTATTATTAAATTACCTTGTATTTTGATGAATTAATATAAAAAATAGAACAATGAATATTTATTATTTATTATGTTTGTTGATGAATAAATAAAAATAGAGCAATGAATATTTATTATTTTATTAACATTAATTAATATAAAAATGAAACAATGAATATTTATTTATTATTCATATGTTTGATGGTCAATATAAAAAATAAAACAGTAAATATTTATTATTAATTTATTATGACGATGGTATTAAAAAATAGAACATTAGATATTTATTATTTATTATTATGTTTGATAATTAATATAAAAAATGAATAATGAATATTATTATTAATTATATTTGATAGATCAATATAAAAATAAAACAATGAATAATTTATATATTGTTGTGTTTTGATGGTCAATATAAAAATGGAAGCAATGAATATTTATTATTTATCAATATGTTTGATGGTCAATATAAAAATAAACAAGATATTATTATTAGTTATGTATTGAATAGTCCGTATAAAAATAGAACGTGAATATTTTATTATTAATTATTATGTTAGATGGTCAATATAAAAATAGGCAATGTAGATATTTATTATCTGTTGTGTATGTTGATGGTCAATATAAAAAATAGAGCAATGAATATTTATTATTTATTCTTCTCATTAATTCAATATAAAAATAGAGCAATGAATATTTATTATTTATTATTATGTTTGATGGTCAATATAAAAAATAGAGCAATGAATATTTATTATTAATTAATATGTCTTTTGATAAATCAATATAAAAATAAAGACAATGAATATTATATTCATTATTATGTTAGATGGTCAATATAAAAATATGACAATGAATATTTATTATTTATTATTATATTTTGATGGTCAATATAAGTGAAACGTGAATATATTTATTATTAATTTATTATGGATATGGTCAATATAAAAATAGAGCAATGAATATTTATTATACATTTATTATGTTAGATGGTAATGCTAAAAATAGAGCAATGAATATTTCTTATTAATTTATTAAGATAGTCAATATAAAGTAAATTGATGGTATTTATTATTTATTATGTTTGATGGTCAATATAAAAATAGAGCAATGAATATTGTATGTTTATGTTGTATGTTTGATGGTCGTATAAAAAAGATAGAGCAATGAATATTTTATTATTATTATTGGAGTGATCAATATAAAAATAGAGCAATGAATATTTTATTATTATGTTATGTTTGATGAGCAATATAAAAAATAGAGCAATGAATATTTATTATTTTATTAATATGTTGATGAGTCAATATAAAAAATAAAACTGATGAATATTTATTATTTATTATTTATGTTTGATGGTCAATATAAAAATAGAGCAATGAATATTTATTATTTTATTATTAGTGAATGGTCAATATAAAAATAGAGCAATGAATATTGTTATTTATTATTTAGTTAGATAGTCAATATAAAAATAGAGCAATGAATACATTATTTATATTATTATGTTTGATGGTCAATATAAAAATAGAGCAATGAATATTTGTATTTATTGTTATATTTGATAGTCAATAAAAATAGAGCAATGAATATTTATTATTTAATATTAGTTGAATGGTCAATATAAAAATAGAGCAATGAATATTTATTATTTATTATTTAGTTATAGATAGTCAATATAAAAATGAAGCAATGAATATTTTTATATTTATTATGTTGAATGGTCAAAATAAAAAGTAAACAATGAATATTTATTATTAATTATTGTTAGATGGTCAATATAAAAAATAGAGCAATGAATATTTATTATTTATTATTATGTTTGTTAATTGATATAAAAATAGAAGCAATGAATATTTTGTTAATTACATATTGGTGTTGGTCAATATAAAAATGAAACGTGCAAATGTTTAACATTTATATTATGTTTGATGGTCAATATAAAAAATAGAGCAATGAATATTATTATTAATTATTGTTAGATGGTCAATGTAAAATAGAGCAATGAATATTATTATTTATTATTATGTTTGATATTCAATATAAAAATAGAGCAATGAATGTTTATTATTAATTATTATGTTAGATGGTCAATATAAAAATAGAGCAATGAATATTTATTATTAATTGTTATGTTAGATGGTCAATATAAAAATAGAAGTGGCGAATATTTGTTATTTATTATGTTTGATGGTCAATATAAAAATGCGACAATAGATATTTATTGTTTATTATTATGTTTGATGGTCAATATAAAAAATAGAGCAATGAATATTTATTATTTTATTAATATATTTGATGGTCAATATAAAAATAGAGCAAATGTTATTATTTATTATTATGTTTGATGGTCAATATAAAAATGAACATTATGAATATTTTATTATTAATTATTATGTTAGATGGTCAATATAAAAATAGAGCAATAGATATTTTATTATTTATTATTATGTTTGATAGTCAATATAAAAATAGAGCAATGAATGTTATTAATTATGTTTGATGGTCAATATAAAAAATAGAAGGCAATGAATATTTATTATTTATTATTATATTTGATGGTCAATGTAAAAATGATGAATATTGTTAGTAATTATTATGTTTGATGGTCAATATAAAAAAATAGAGCAATGAATATTTATTATTTATTATTATGTTTGATGGTCAATATAAAAATAGAGCAATGAATATTATTATTAGTTATCATGTTTGATGGTCAATGTAAAAATAGAGCAATGAATATTTATTTATTTATTATATTGCGAAACGGTCAATATAAAAATAGAGCAATGAATATTTATTTATTATTATGTTTGATGGTCAATATAAAAATAGAGCAATAGATATTTATTATTAATTATTATGTATTTGGTGGTCAATATAAAGTAAACCAATGAATATTTATTATTTGTGTATGTTTGATAGTCAATATAAAAATAGAGCAATGAATATTTATTAATTAATATGTTTGATGGTCAATATAAAAATAGAGCAATGAATGTTTATTATTTATTATGTTTGATGGTCAATATAAAAAATAGAGCAATGAATATTTATTATTTATTGTGTTTGATGGTCAATATAAAAAATAGAGCAATGAATATTTATTATTAATTATTGTGTTAGATGGTCAATATAAAAATGAAACCAATGAATATTTATATACCCTGCCCCCTTTTTATTAATTATTGAATGGTCAATATAAAAATAGAGCAATGAATATTTTATTATTTATTATTGTCTTTGATGGTCAATATATAAAAATAGAGCAATGAATGTTATTATTTATTAATATGTTTGATGGTCAATATAAAAATGAAACAATGAATATTATTTATTATTATATTTTGATAGTCAATATAAAATAGAGCAATGAATATAACATTATTAATTATTATGTTTGATGGTCAATATAAAAATAGAGCAATGAATATGTTATTATTAATTATTATGTTAGATGGTCAATATAAAAATAGAGCAATGAATATTTATTGTTGTATGTGTTTGATGGTCAATATAAAAATAGAGCAATGAATATTTATTATTAATTAATATGTTAGATGGTCAATATAAAAATAGAGCAATGAATATTTATTTAACTAATTATTATGTTAGATGGTCAATATAAAAATAGAGCAATGAATATTTATTATTTTATTATTATGTTTGATGGTCAATATAAAAATAGAACGAAGCAGGTATTTATTATTGTAATATGTTTGATGGTCAATATAAAAATAGACAATGAATATTATTAATTATTATATTAGATGGTCAATATAAAAATGGGGCTTAAATGAATATTTGTGTTATTATTATATTTGATGGTCAATGTAAAAATAGGCAATGAATATTTTATTATTTATTATTATGTTTGATAGACAATGTAAATAGAGCAATAGATATTTATTATTATTAATATATTGGATGGTCAATATAAAAAATAGAGCAATGAATATTTATTATTTATTATATTTGATAAGGTAATATAAAAATAAGGCAATGAATATTTATTATTTATTAATATGTTTGATGGTCAATATAAAAATAGAGCAATGAATATTTATTATTAATTATTAT
>JBBBDQ010007795.1:0-13574 GCA_037127315.1 Ascarosepion bandense
CATATCAAGATTAATGCTGATTCTTATGTAAATTGTTGTGTAGAATCATATGGTCTCATTTAAAATTCATTCAGAGCAATATAAATGAGTGTAGTGAAATCCGAAATTTGCGCATTAGTGTATTTTCATGCATATCAAGTTTAATGCTGATTCTTATGTAAATTGATGTGTAGATTCATATGGTCTCATTTAAAATTGATTCAGAGCAATATAAATGAGTGTAGTGGAAAATCAGAAAATTGCGCATTTAGTGTATTTTCATGCATATCAAGATTAATGCTGATTCTTATGTAAATTTATGTGTAGAATCATATGGTCTCATTTAAAAAAATTGATTCTGAGCAATATAAATTAATGTAGTGAAATCCCGAAAAATTGCGCATTTAGTGTATTTTCATGCATATCAAGATTAATGCTGAATTCTTATGTAAATTGATGTGTAGAATCTTATGGGTCTCATTTATAATTGATTCAGAGCAATATAAATGAGTGTATGAAATCCCAGATATTGCACATTTAGTGTATTTTCATGCATATCTAAGTGCCTTGATTCTTATGTAAATTGATGTGTAGAATCATATGGTCTCATTTAAAATTGATTCAGAGCAATATAAATGAGAGATGTGATGAAATCCCGAATATTGCATTTGGTGTATTTTCATGCATATCAAGATTAATGCTGATTCTTATGTAAATTGATGTGTAGAATCATATGGTCTCATTTAAAATTGATTCAGAGCAATATAAATGAGTGTACCAGCTACGAAAATGCGCATTTAGTGTATTTTCATGCATATCAAGATTAATGCCGATTCTTATGTCAATTTATGTGTAGAATCTTATGGTCTCATTTAAAATTGATTCAGAGCAATATAAAGGAGTGTAGCGAAATCCCGAAAATAGCGCATTTAGTGTATTTTCATGCATATCAAGATTAATGCTGATTCTTATGTAAATTGATGTTTAGAATCATATGGTCTCATTTAAAATTGATTCAGAGCAATATAAATGAGTGTAGTGAAATCCCGAAAATTGCGCATTTAGTGTATTTTCATGCATATCAAGATTAATGCTGATTCTTATGTAAATTGATGTGTAGAATCATATGGTCTCATTTAAAATTGATTCAGAGCAATATAAATGAGTGTACCAAAGAAACCCGAAAATGCGCATTTAGTGTATTTTCATGCATATCAAGATTAATGCTGATTCTTATGTCAATTTATGTGTAGAATCTTATGGTCTCATTTAAAATTGATTCAGAGCAATATAAATGAGTGTAGCGAAATCCCGAAAATTTCGCATTTAGTGTATTTTCATGCATATCAAGATTAATGCTGATTCTCATGTAAATTGATGTGTAGAATCATATGGTCTCATTTAAAATTGATTCTGAGCAATATAAATGAATGTAGTGAAATCCCGAATATTGCGCATTTAGTGTATTTTCATGCATATCAAGATTAATGCTGATTCTTATGTAAATTGATGTGTAGAATCATATGGTCTCATTTAAAATTGATTCAGAGCAATATAAATGAGTGTAGTGAAATCCCGAAAATTGCGCATTTAGTGTATTTTCATGCATATCAAGATTAATGCTGATTCTTATGTAAATTGATGTGTAGAATCATATGGTCTCATTTAAAATTGATTCAGAGCAATATAAATGAGTGTAGTGAAATCCCGAAAATTGCGCATTTAGTGTATTTTCATGCATATCAAGATTAATGCTGATTCTTATGTAAATTGTTGTGTAGAGTCATATGGTCTCATTTAAAATTGATTCAGAGCAATATAAATGAGTGTAGTGAAATCCCGAATATTGCGCATTTAGTGTATTTTCATGCATATCAAGTTTAATGCTGATTCTTATGTAAATTGATGTGTAGAATCATATGGTCTCATTTAAAATTGATTCAGAGCAATCGAAATGAGTGTAGTGAAATCCCGAATATTGCGCATTTAGTGTATTTTCATGCATATCAAGATTAATGCTTATTCTTATGTAAATTGATGTGTAGAATCATATGGTCGCATTTAAAATTGATTCAGAGCAATATAAATGAGTGTAGTGAAATCCCGAAAATTGCGCATTTAGTGTATTTTCATGCATATCAAGATTAATGCTGATTCTTATGTAAATTGATGTGTAGAATCATATGGTCTCATTTAAAATTGATTCTGAGCAATATAAATGAATGTAGTGAAATCCCGAAAATTGCGCATTTAGTGTATTTTCATGCATATCAAGATTAATGCTGATTCTCATGTAAATTGATGTGTAGAATCATATGGTCTCATTTAAAATTGATTCTGAGCAATATAAATGAATGTAGTGAAATCCCGAAAATTGCGCATTATTGTATTTTCATGCATATCAAGATTAATGCTGATTCTTATGTAAATTGATGTGTAGAATCATATGGTCTCATTTAAAATTGATTCAGAGCAATATAAATGAGTGTAGTGAAATCCCGAAAATTGCGCATTTAGTGTATTTTCATGCATATCAAGATTAATGCTGATTCTTATGTAAATTGATGTGTAGAATCATATGGTCTCATTTAAAATTGATTCAGAGCAATATAAATGAGTGTAGTGAAATCCTGAAAATTGCGCATTTAGTGTATTTTCATGCATATCAAGATTAATGCTGATTCTTATGTAAATTGATGTGTAGAATCATATGGTCTCATTTAAAATTGATTCAGAGCAATATAAATGAGTGTACCGAAAGCCCGAAAATGCGCATTTAATGCATTTTCATGCATATCAAGATTAATGCTGATTCTTATGTCAATTTATGTGTAGAATCTTATGGTTTATTTAAAATTGATTCAGTGCAATATCAATGAGTGTAGCGAAATCCCGAAAATTGCGCATTTAGTGTATTTTCATGCATATCAAGATTAATGCTGATTCTTATGTAAATTGATGTGTAGAATCTTATGGTCTCATTTAAAATTGATTCTGAGCAATATAAATGAGTGTAGTGAAATCCCGAAAATTGCGCATTTAGTGTATTTTCATGCATATCAAGATTAATGCTGATTCTTATGTAAATTGATGTGTAGAATCATATGGTCTCATTTAAAATTGATTCAGAGCAATAGATATGAGTGTAGTGAAATCCCGAAAATTGCGCATTTAGTGTATTTTCATGCATATCAAGATTAATGCTGATTCTTATGTAAATTGAGGTGTAGAATCATATGGTCTCATTTAAAATTGATTCAGAGCAATATAAATGAGTGTAGTGAAATCCCGAAAATTGCGCATTTAGTGTATTTTCATGCATATCAAGTTTAATGCAGATTTTTATGTAAATTGATGTGTAGAATCATATGGTCGCATTTAAAATTCATTCTGAGCAATATAAATGAGTGTAGTGAAATCCCGAAAATTGCGCATTTCGTGTATTTTCATGCATATCAAGATTAATGCTGATTCTTATGTAAATTGATGTGTAGAATCATATGGTCTCATTTAAAATTGATTCAGACCAATATAAATGAGTGTAGTGAAAGCCCGAAAATTGCGCATTTAGTGTATTTTCATGCATATCAAGATTAATGCTGATTCTTATGTAAATTGATGTGTAGAATCATATGGTCTCATTTAAAATTGATTCATAGCAATATAAATGAGTGTACCGAAACCCCGAATATGCGCATTTAGTGTATTTTCATGCATATCTAGATTAATGCTGATTCTTATGTCAATTTATGTGTAGAATCTTATGGTCACATTTAAAATTGATTCAGAGCAATATAAATGAGTGTAGCGAAATCCCGAAAATTGTGCATTTAGTGTATTTGCCTGCATATCAAGATTAATGCTGATTCTTCTGTAAATTGATGTGTAGAATCATATGGTCTCATTTAAAATTGATTCTGAGCAATATAAATGAATGTAGTGAAATCCCGAAAATTGCGCATTTAGTGTATTTTCATGCATATCAAGATTAATGCTGATTCTTATGTAAATTGATGTGTAGAATCATATGGTCTCATTTAAAATTGATTCAGAGCAATATAAATGAGTGTACCGAAAGCCCGAAAAAGCGCATTTAGTGTATTTTCATGCATATCAAGATTAATGCTGATTCTTATGTCAATTTATGTGTAGAATCATATGGTCTCATTTAAAATTGATTCAGAGCAATATAAATGAGTGTAGTGAAATCCTGAAAATTGCGCATTTAGTGTATTTTCATGCATATCAAGATTAATGCTGATTCTTATGTAAATTGATGTGTAGAATCATATGGTCTCATTTAAAATTGATTCAGAGCAATATAAATGAGTGTACCGAAAGCCCGAAAATGCGCATTTAATGCATTTTCATGCATATCAAGATTAATGCTGATTCTTATGTCAATTTATGTGTAGAATCTTATGGTTTATTTAAAATTGATTCAGTGCAATATCAATGAGTGTAGCGAAATCCCGAAAATTGCGCATTTAGTGTATTTTCATGCATATCAAGATTAATGCTGATTCTTATGTAAATTGATGTGTAGAATCTTATGGTCTCATTTAAAATTGATTCTGAGCAATATAAATGAGTGTAGTGAAATCCCGAAAATTGCGCATTTAGTGTATTTTCATGCATATCAAGATTAATGCTGATTCTTATGTAAATTGATGTGTAGAATCATATGGTCTCATTTAAAATTGATTCAGAGCAATAGATATGAGTGTAGTGAAATCCCGAAAATTGCGCATTTAGTGTATTTTCATGCATATCAAGATTAATGCTGATTCTTATGTAAATTGAGGTGTAGAATCATATGGTCTCATTTAAAATTGATTCAGAGCAATATAAATGAGTGTAGTGAAATCCCGAAAATTGCGCATTTAGTGTATTTTCATGCATATCAAGTTTAATGCAGATTTTTATGTAAATTGATGTGTAGAATCATATGGTCGCATTTAAAATTCATTCTGAGCAATATAAATGAGTGTAGTGAAATCCCGAAAATTGCGCATTTCGTGTATTTTCATGCATATCAAGATTAATGCTGATTCTTATGTAAATTGATGTGTAGAATCATATGGTCTCATTTAAAATTGATTCAGACCAATATAAATGAGTGTAGTGAAAGCCCGAAAATTGCGCATTTAGTGTATTTTCATGCATATCAAGATTAATGCTGATTCTTATGTAAATTGATGTGTAGAATCATATGGTCTCATTTAAAATTGATTCATAGCAATATAAATGAGTGTACCGAAACCCCGAATATGCGCATTTAGTGTATTTTCATGCATATCAAGATTAATGCTGATTCTTATGTCAATTTATGTGTAGAATCTTATGGTCACATTTAAAATTGATTCAGAGCAATATAAATGAGTGTAGCGAAATCCCGAAAATTGTGCATTTAGTGTATTTGCCTGCATATCAAGATTAATGCTGATTCTTCTGTAAATTGATGTGTAGAATCATATGGTCTCATTTAAAATTGATTCTGAGCAATATAAATGAATGTAGTGAAATCCCGAAAATTGCGCATTTAGTGTATTTTCATGCATATCAAGATTAATGCTGATTCTTATGTAAATTGATGTGTAGAATCATATGGTCTCATTTAAAATTGATTCAGAGCAATATAAATGAGTGTACCGAAAGCCCGAAAATGCGCATTTAGTGTATTTTCATGCATATCAAGATTAATGCTGATTCTTATGTCAATTTATGTGTAGAATCTTATGGTCTCATTTAAAATTGATTCAGAGCAATATAAAGGAGTGTAGCGAAATCCCGAAAATAGCGCATTTAGTGTATTTTCATGCATATCAAGATTAATGCTGATTCTTATGTAAATTGATGTTTAGAATCATATGGTCTCATTTAAAATTGATTCAGAGCAATATAAATGAGTGTAGTGAAATCCCGAAAATTGCGCATTTAGTGTATTTTCATGCATATCAAGATTAATGCTGATTCTTATGTAAATTGATGTGTAGAATCATATGGTCTCATTTAAAATTGATTCAGAGCAATATAAATGAGTGTAGTGAAATCCAGAAAATTGCGCATTTAGTGTATTTTCATGCATATCAAGATTAATGCTGATTCTTATGTAAATTGATGTGTAGAATCATATGGTCTCATTTAAAATTGATTCAGAGCAATATAAATGAGTGTACCGAAAGCCCGAAAATGCGCATTTAGTGTATTTTCATGCATATCAAGATTAATGCTGATTCTTATGTCAATTTATGTGTAGAATCTTATGGTCTCATTTAAAATTGATTCAGAGCAATATAAATGAGTGTAGCGAAATCCCGAAAATTTCGCATTAATGTATTTTCATGCATATCAAGATTAATGCTGATTCTCATGTAAATTGATGTGTAGAATCATATGGTCTCATTTAAAATTGATTCTGAGCAATATAAATGAATGTAGTGAAATCCCGAATATTGCGCATTTAGTGTATTTTCATGCATATCAAGATTAATGCTGATTCTTATGTAAATTGATGTGTAGAATCATATGGTCTCATTTAAAATTGATTCAGAGCAATATAAATGAGTGTAGTGAAATCCCGAAAATTGCGCATTTAGTGTATTTTCATGCATATCAAGATTAATGCTGATTCTTATGTAAATTGATGTGTAGAATCATATGGTCTCATTTAAAATTGATTCAGAGCAATATAAATGAGTGTAGTGAAATCCCGAAAATTGCGCATTTAGTGTATTTTCATGCATATCAAGATTAATGCTGATTCTTATGTAAATTGTTGTGTAGAATCATATGGTCTCATTTAAAATTGATTCAGAGCAATATAAATGAGTGTAGTGAAATCCCGAATATTGCGCATTTAGTGTATTTTCATGCATATCAAGTTTAATGCTGATTCTTATGTAAATTGATGTGTAGAATCATATGGTCTCATTTAAAATTGATTCAGAGCAATCGAAATGAGTGTAGTGAAATCCCGAATATTGCGCATTTAGTGTATTTTCATGCATATCAAGATTAATGCTGATTCTTATGTAAATTGATGTGTAGAATCATATGGTCGCATTTAAAATTGATTCAGAGCAATATAAATGAGTGTAGTGAAATCCCGAAAATTGCGCATTTAGTGTATTTTCATGCATATCAAGATTAATGCTGATTCTTATGTAAATTGATGTGTAGAATCATATGGTCTCATTTAAAATTGATTCTGAGCAATATAAATGAATGTAGTTAAATCCCGAAAATTGCGCATTTAGTGTATTTTCATGCATATCAAGATTAATGCTGATTCTCATGTAAATTGATGTGTAGAATCATATGGTCTCATTTAAAATTGATTGTGAGCAATATAAATGAATGTAGTGAAATCCCGAAAATTGCGCATTATTGTATTTTCATGCATATCAAGATTAATGCTGATTCTTATGTAAATTGATGTGTAGAATCATATGGTCTCATTTAAAATTGATTCAGAGCAATATAAATGAGTGTAGTGAAATCCCGAAAATTGCGCATTTAGTGTATTTTCATGCATATCAAGATTAATGCTGATTCTTATGTAAATTGATGTGTAGAATCATATGGTCTCATTTAAAATTGATTCAGAGCAATATAAATGAGTGTAGTGAAATCCTGAAAATTGCGCATTTAGTGTATTTTCATGCATATCAAGATTAATGCTGATTCTTATGTAAATTGATGTGTAGAATCATATGTTCTCATTTAAAATTGATTCAGAGCAATATAAATGAGTGTACCGAAAGCCCGAAAATGCGCATTTAATGCATTTTCATGCATATCAAGATTAATGCTGATTCTTATGTCAATTTATGTGTAGAATCTTATGGTCTCATTTAAAATTGATTCAGTGCAATATCAATGAGTGTAGCGAAATCCCGAAAATTGCGCATTTAGTGTATTTTCATGCATATCAAGATTAATGCTGATTCTTATGTAAATTGATGTGTAGAATCTTATGGTCTCATTTAAAATTGATTCTGAGCAATATAAATGAGTGTAGTGAAATCCCGAAAATTGCGCATTTAGTGTATTTTCATGCATATCAAGATTAATGCTGATTCTTATGTAAATTGATGTGTAGAATCATATGGTCTCATTTAAAATTGATTCAGAGCAATAGATATGAGTGTAGTGAAATCCCGAAAATTGCGCATTTAGTGTATTTTCATGCATATCAAGATTAATGCTGATTCTTATGTAAATTGAGGTGTAGAATCATATGGTCTCATTTAAAATTGATTCAGAGCAATATAAATGAGTGTAGTGAAATCCCGAAAATTGCGCATTTAGTGTATTTTCATGCATATCAAGTTTAATGCAGATTTTTATGTAAATTGATGTGTAGAATCATATGGTCGCATTTAAAATTCATTCTGAGCAATATAAATGAGTGTAGTGAAATCCCGAAAATTGCGCATTTCGTGTATTTTCATGCATATCAAGATTAATGCTGATTCTTATGTAAATTGATGTGTAGAATCATATGGTCTCATTTAAAATTGATTCAGAGCAATATAAATGAGTGTAGTGAAAGCCCGAAAATTGCGCATTTAGTGTATTTTCATGCATATCAAGATTAATGCAGATTCTTATGTAAATTGATGTGTAGAATCATATGGTCTCATTTAAAATTTATTCAGAGCAATATAAATGAGTGTAGTGAAAGCCCGAAATTTGCGCATTTAGTGTATTTTCATGCATATCAAGATTAATGCTGATTCTTATGTTAATTCTTATTTGGAATCATATGGTCTCATTTAAAATTGATTCAGAGCAATATAAATGAGTGTAGTGAAAGCCCGAAAATTGCGCATTTAGTGTATTTTCATGCATATCAAGATTAATGCTGATTCTTATGTAAATTGATGTGTAGAATCATATGGTCTCATTTAAAATTGATTCTGAGCAATATAAATGAGTGTAGTGAAAGCCGAAAATTGCGCATTTAGTGTATTTTCATGCATATCAAGATTAATGCTGATTCTTATGTAAATTGATGTGTAGAATCATATGGTCTCATTTAAAATTGATTCAGAGCAATATAAATGAGTGTAGTGAAAGCCCGAAAATTGCGCATTAATGTATTTTCATGCATATCAAGATTAATGCTGAATCTTATGTAAATTGAGGTGTAGAATCATATGGTCTCATTTAAAATTGATTCTGAGCAATATAAATGAGTGTAGTGAAAGCCCGAAAATTGCCCATTTAGTGTATTTTCAGGCATATCAAGATTAATGCTGATTTTTATGTAAATTGATGTGTAGAATCATATGGTCTCATTTAAAATTGATTCAGAGCAATATAAATGAGTGTCGTGAAAGACCGAAAATTGCGCATTTAGTGTATTTTCATGCATATCAAGATTAATGCAGATTCTTATGTAAATTGATGTGTAGAATCATATGGTCTCATTTAAAATTGATTCTGAGCAATATAAATGAGTGTAGTGAAAGCCCGAAAATTGCGCATTTAGTGTATTTTCAAGCATATCAAGATTAATGCTGATTCTTATGTAAATTGATGTGTAGAATCATATGGTCGCATTTAAAATTGATTCAGAGCAATGTAAATGAGTGTAGTGAAAGCCCGAAAATTGCTCATTTAGTGTTTTTTCATGCATATCAAGATTAATGCTAGATCTTATGTAAATTGATGTGTAGAATCATATGGTCTCATTTAAAATTGATTCTGAGCAATATAAATGAGTGTAGTGAAAGCCCGAAAATTGCGCATTTAGTGTATTTTCATGCATATCAAGATTAATGCTGATTCTTATGTAAATTGATGTGTAGAATCATATGGTCTCATTTAAAATTGATTCAGAGCAATATAAGTGAGTGTAGTGAAAGCCCGAAAATTGCGCATTTAGTGTATTTTCATGCATATCAAGATTAATGCTGATTCTTATGTAAATTTATGTGTAGAATCATATGGTCTCATTTAAAATTGATTCTGAGCAATATAAATGAGTGTAGTGAAAGCCCGAAATTGCGCATTAATGTATTTTCATGCATATCAAGATTAATGCTGATTCTTATGTAAATTGATGTGTAGAATTATATGGTCTCATTTAAAATTGATTCAGAGCAATATAAATGAGTGTAATGAAAGCCCGAATATTGCGCATTTAGTGTATTTTCATGCATATCAAGGTTAATGCTGATTCTTATGTAAATTGATGTGTAGAATCATAGGTCGCATTTAAAATTGATTCTGAGCAATATAAATGAGTGTAGTGAAAGCTCGAAATTTGCGCATTTAGTGTATTTTCATGCATATCAAGATTAATGCTGATTCTTATGTAAATTGATGTGTAGAATCATATGGTCTCATTTTAAATTGATTCAGAGCAATATAAATGAGTGTAGTGAAAGCCCGAAAATTGCGCATTTAGTGTATTTTCATGCATATCAAGATTAATGCTGATTCTTATGTAAATTGATGTGTAGAATCATATGGTCTCATTTAAAATTGATTCAGAGCAATATAAATGAGTGTAGTGAAAGCCCGAAAATTGCGCATTTAGTGTATTTTCATGCATATCAAGATTAATGCTGATTCTTATGTAAATTGATGTGTAGAATCATATGGTCTCATTTAAAATTGATTCTGAGCAAAATAAATGAGTGTAGTGAAAGCTCGAAAATTGCGCATTTAGTGTATTTTCATGCATATCAAGATTAATGCTGATTCTTATGTAAATTGATGTGTAGAATCATATGGTCTCATTTAAAATTGATTCTGAGCAATATAAATGAGTGTAGCGAAAGCCCGAAAATTGCGCATTTAGTGTATTTTCATGCATATCAAGATTAATGCTGATTCTTATGGAAATTGATGTGTAGAATCATATGGTCGCATTTAAAATTGATTCTGAGCAATATAAATGAGTGTAGTGAAAGCTCGAATATTGCGCATTTAGTGTATTTTCATGCATATCAAGATTAATGCTGATTCTTATGTAAATTGATGTGTAGAATCATATGGTCTCATTTTAAATTGATTCAGAGCAATATAAATGAGTGTAGTGAAAGCCCGAAAATTCGCATTTAGTGTCTTTTCATGCATATCAAGATTAATGGTGATTTTTTATATGAATTGAGGTGTAGAATCATATGGTCGCATTTAAATTGATTCTGAGCAATATAAATGAGTGTAGTGAAAGCTCGAAAATTGCGCATTTAGTGTATTTTCATGCATATCAAGATTAATGCTGATTCTTATGTAAATTGATGTGTAGAATCATATGGTCTCATTTAAAATTGATTCAGAGCAATATAAATGAGTGTAGTGAAAGCCCGAAAATTGCGCATTTAGTGTATCTTCATGCATATCAAGATTAATGCTGATTCTTATATAAATTGATGTGTAGAATCATATGGTCGCATTTAAAATAGATTCAGAGCAATGTAAATGAGTGTAGTGAAAGCCCGAAAATTGCGCATTTAGTGTTTTTTCATGCATATCAAGATTAGTGCTGATACTTATGTAAATTGATGTGTAGAATCATATGGTCTCATTTAAAACTGATTCTGAGCAATATAAATGAGTGTAGGGAAAGCCCGAAAATTGCGCATTTAGTGTATTTCCATGCATATCAAGATTAATGCTGATTCTTATGTAAATTGATGTGTAGAATCATATGGTCTCATTTAAAATTGATTCAGAGCAATATAAATGAGTGTAGTGAAAGCCCGAATATTGCGCATTTAAGTGTATTTTCATGCATATCAAGATTAATGCTGATTCTTAAGTAAATTGATGTGTAGAATCATATGGTCTCATTTAAAATTGATTCTGAGCAATATAAATGAGTGTAGTGAAAGCCCGAAATTGCGCATTTAGTGTATTTTCATGCATATCAAGATTAATGCTGATTCTTATGTAAATTGATGTGTAGAATCATATGGTCGCATTTAAAATTGATTCTGAGCAAAATAAATGAGTGTAGTGAAAGCCCGAAAATTGCGCATTTAGTGTATTTTCATGCATATCAAGATTAATGCTGATTCTTATGTAAATTGATGTGTAGAATCATATGGTCTTATTTAAAATTGATTCTGAGCAATATAAATGAGTGTAGTGAAAGCCCGAAAATTGCGAATTTAGTGTATTTTCAGGCATATCAAGATTAATGTTGATTCTTATGTAAATTGATGTGTAGAATCATATGGTCGCATTTAAAATTGATTCTGAGCAAGATAAATGAGTGTAGTGAAAGCTCGAAAATTGCGCATTTAGTGTATTTTCATGCATATCAAGATTAATGCTGATTCTTATGTAAATTGATGTGTAGAATCATATGGTCTCATTTAAAATTGATTCTGAGCAAAATAAATGAGTGTAGTGAAAGCCCGAATATTGCGCATTTAGTGTATTTTCATGCATATCAAGATTAATGCTGATTCTTATGTAAATTGATGTGTAGAATCATATGGTCGCATTTAAAATTGATTCTGAGCAACATAAATGAGTGTAGTGAAAGCCCGAAAATTGCGCATTTAGTGTATTTTCATGCATATCAAGATTAATGCTGATTCTTATGTAAATTGATGTGTAGAATCATATGGTCGCATTTAAAATTGATTCAGAGCAATATAAATGAGTGTAGTGAAAGCCCGAAAATTGCGCATTTAGTGTATTTTCCTGCATATCAAGATTAATGCTGATTCTTATGTAAATTGATGTGTAGAATCATATGTTCTCATTGAAAATTGATTCAGAGCAATATAAATGAGTGTAGTGAAAGCCCGAAAATTGCGCATTTAGTGTATTTTCATGCATATCAAGATTAATGCTGATTCTTATGTAAATTGATGTGTAGATTCATATGGTCGCATTCAAAATTGATTCTGAGCAATAGAAATGAGTGTAGTGAAAGCTCGAAAATTGCGCATTTAGTGTATTTTCATGCATATCAAGATTAATGCTGATTCTTATGTAAATTGATGTGTAGAATCATATGGTCTCATTTTAAATTGATTCAGCGCAATATAAATGAGTGTAGTGAAAGCCCGAAAATTGCTTATTTATTGTATTTTCATGCATATCAAGATTAATGCTGATTCTTATGTAAATTGATGTGTAGAATCATATGGTCGCATTTAAAATTGATTCTGAGCAATATAAATGAGTGTAGTGAAAGCTCGAAAATTGCGCATTTAGAGTATTTTCATGCATATCAAGATTAATGCTGATTCTTATGTAAATTGATGTGTAGAATCATATGGTCTCATTTAAAATTGATTCAGAGCAATATAAATGAGTGTAGTGAAAGCCCCAAAATTGCGCATTTAGTGTATTTTCATGCATATCAAGATTAATGCTGATTCTTATGTAAATTGATGTGTAGAATCATATGGTCGCATTTAAAATTGATTCTGAGCAAAATAAATGAGTGTAGTGAAAGCCCGAAAATTGCGCATTTAGTGTATTTTCATGCATATCAAGATTAATGCTGATTCTTATGTAAATTGATGTGTAGAATCATATGGTCTCATTTAAAATTGATTCTGAGCAATATAAATGAGTGTAGTGAAAGCCCGAAAATTGCGAATTTAGTGTATTTT
>JBBBDQ010007819.1:0-23020 GCA_037127315.1 Ascarosepion bandense
ACCGACATGGACAAGGTCAACCTTCGCGTCCAGGGTACGCTTGACCAGCAAAGAAACACCTCTGGCTTGCCGGCTCCCATATGCTGAATAGACGACAAAGTCGTTAGACAGCACACACGAGTCGACTTCGCAAACAAAGTGAGTCTCTTGGATCGCGGCCACATCCACGCCGAAGGACAAGAGGTCACGAAGCAGGCGAGCCGCCTTACCCCGATCCCTCAGGCCCTTCGCATTCAAGCTGGCTATCTTAATAGACATCTTTTAGTTCTGAAAAAGAAAAACAAAGAACATGCAACAAAGGCACTAGTCGCATACGGGGTAGAAATCTCGGGCAGAGGGGACCCCGACGGACTGTCCTAGGGACCCTAGTACCAATGTCGGACGTAATCCGTCCGTCTAGGACAATCCCGCCGACGTCGGTGGGATATGTTAGTTTTACCACCCTATATAAACTGGGGTGGAGTAAAACGGGGAACCTCCCCGAACAATTTTGCGACATTTTTCTTAGTTCCGGCGTGTTTTCCGCCACCATCCTTATTTTAGGATATAACCTTCTGACCTCTTCTATGTGGTCCCAGACCCGCAGGTTCCCCCCGGTATTTCTTACCAGGGTGATGACACCTGGGGCCTGGGAAAAGTTTGTAGGATCTTCAGTGGAAAGATTGTTGACTGAAGTCAGTTTTAGGAGCGGCTTCAGCAACTTTCGCCTTTGCGAGGACCACTCCGCCACCAAATTTTCGTCGACTTTCATTAGAGCTGCGCCTCTCGGGAGGCCTTTCTTCTTTTTCGCCCGACTGGGAGTCTGGCTGGGAGTGGGAATAGGAGAAGGGGAGGGAGTGGGAGTTGCCGAAATGTTCTTTTCCAGGGGGGTCAGATTGAAGGTAGGGGACTGGGAAGCTTTCCGCGGGGAAGAGGGAAGGCTCCTCGCCTTTTCTGCATAAGTGCATCTAACTGGGGACACCGGTAAAGAAGTGCATCGGTCGCCCAGCTTCCTCCTCTCAGAGCTCCTGCTCCTCCTTCTACTCTTGAGTTTGTCCTGTTGTTCCTCCTCCTTCCTCCTCTCCCGCGCTTCAGGGACGACGCTCTTCCTACTTCCATAGGCTCTTCCGCAACCTTTTTGGGGAAGGAACCCTTTTCCTTGCCCTGTTTGGACGGTGAATTTTGCGGGAGTAGGGTCCTTCTGTTTGGCAGGCGCCTTAACAGGAGTCGGCACCTTCACCGGCACCTTCGCCGGCGAAGGCGTTTTTGCCTTTTTCGCGCCACCACCTGCCAATCACCCTCCTTGTTGGCTGCCGGTACTGGTGCTGGTGGAGCTTGTTTGGTAGTTTCCTTTGCAGGCTGCTGCTGCTGTTTGACTGGTTGGGCCTTTGGGGGCGGGTTTTTGGTCGGACACGCCTTTGCGACGTGTTCCGCCGCCCCACAGACCCAACAGCAAGGCTTTCTGCCCTCCACGACCACAAAAATATTTCGATCCCTGCAGGTGAGAATGTTGGGGATTTTCGCAATGTTTTCCCCAGATAGGGTCACCTGCAGGACCATATCTCCTGTATAGAAGCCTGCCTTGGACCGTAGCGAGGAGACGTCGGCCACCTTTCCGTAACTTGCAAAAAAGGCGCCGACGTGGTCCTCGGCAATGTCCAAGGGGACGCCATGCAAGGTAATCTTGACTCTCCTTGCTCCCATATATTCCGTCTGGAATTGGAGTGTTTTTGTCTCCAATACCACGCCAATTAGGCGCTTGGCCTCTTCAGCTGAGCCAAGCAGGACGTCCCACTTGGCATTGCCTCTCCTCGCTACGGCCTTTGCATTAATCTGAAGAGCCCGAATTGCCTCTTCAAAGGATTCCCTTGTGATGCCCACAAACTTATGGGTCTTAAGTTCCTTGGTTCTTAGTGTGATTATTCTGGCCTCAATTTGTGCCAATTGTTCTGGCACGGAAACCAGCTCTGTTCCTTTAATATACTGGGCGTATTTGTCTTGCATCTGATGGTAATATTCCTCATCCTTAACCGTCAATTTCCCTCTTTTCCACCCAGCGGTCGAGGGTTTAGGCGATGCTGCTTCTGCTAGTACTTGCGAAGGGGGATTATCCCGAGGCGGTAGAGCCCAATCCCCCTCCTTTCCTCCCACCGACGCCGTGGTGGGAGGAACGACCTCATCCGGCCCATTCGAGGCCATTGCCACCAAAGTGGCCGAACACCGGACAACCTCTTTCCGGTGTTTCGCGTTGAAAACGCTACTTTACGCAAGCCCGAGCTATAAACTCGGGCCGGAAATTAGTATGTCCAAGATACAAAGTCACTGCAATATCACGAAGGAACAAAACAGCTCTTTGCTCTTACCTTCACAACCCCCAAAACAAAAAGTCAAGAGGGTAGGGAAGGGCTGGTACTGATTTATTTGTCAAAAAGTACAAATTCTGGCACAAGGCCAAACAATGGGGAGGGGGTACAAAAACTTGGGTTGGTCTTCCGTAACTATCTTATACCTAGCTAATCCGATTCACGACCCATACATACGTTACAATTTTCTCATTCACCATAAAAATTTGTCCATCAACACTCATACCTATCAAGCACCAAAATACCGCAAAATCATACCGGGGACCTAAAAACACCCCAAATGTACATAAAAATTTCTGATTTTTACAATATATACAATATCTTACAAAAATAATTTAAAACTTTATTCATGAAATGACATGATGGGGAGGGGGAATGAAGAAACAAAAAATCCCCAAAACAAAAAACAATTTCAAATGAATATATATACACAATGTTAGTAAGACCCAAACACACCCACATAATTAAAGAGGCCACTGTATTCTGCCTTAAAAGGAACAAAATCAAGCAGCTCTCTTTCTAAGGGGAATGGAGAAGCAGGGAACAAAATAAATGGACTGGAGAATATATAAGGCTGACCCAGCCGAGAATAAAAACGGGACAAAATAACAATGGACAATGGGAATCTCGAACTGGATCATAACAAAAGTAATGGAGCCGGGAACAGGCCAGGACAAACACATTCACTCACATTAACTAGGCACAAAAAGAACTTCTACCTTAACCACGGGAGGGGTTCCAAAGGAATCCACCCCGATGCAACTAGCAGATCTAAAAGAGAAAATCAAGGCTAGCCCCGGTCACGCGAACCAGGCTCGCCGCATATACCCACCTTTCGCTGAACTCTGTCGGGTGCAGCCGTTTTCGTTCAGTTCTAATCTTAATTTTGAGCTGGTGCTCAAAATATCGGATTAGATCCTGATCCGAAAGACGACCGCCCCGCAAGACTTCCTCCAGACGCGTCATCCAAATCACCATTCTAGCCGTGGCCAGTAGCGACAGAAACACCATCCGCTTCACTCCAGAGTACGGGGGCGACACATTGTCCACAGCGTATGCGCGATCAATGAGCACAAGCTCCCGCGGCGCGATACGAGCAGTCAACTCGCCAACACGCGCCCACAACGGGCGAACGCGCGAACAATGGAAGAAGGCGTGCGCAGACGTCTCCTTAATTCCAAGGACGCAACGCTCACAATCTGGCAAATCCGCCAGGCCCATTGCGAACCGCTTGTCGTTGAGAGACAAACCATTCCGAGCCAATCGCCAGGTCAGAGAAAACTCAGAGTTGTTGAGCCAATCCGCACCTGGCGCCCAAGACCAATGAGAGCGATACTCCTCTCTCGACATGCCAAGCTTACTCCACAGTTCATCCTTCACGGCGCCCTCCACTAATCCCCGATAGAAGATTCTCCTAGGCCGTGAAAGGTCACTGGACCATGGAATGGCCCGAAGGGCCGTCAGACATTCGAGTAGGAATTTCGGCCGCCCCCAAGGCCTATTGCTAGTCCTTAGGAGCGGGGGAGTGATAGTGAGGCTAGGGAACATGTCCCTCACTACCCCCGCAAGCAACCGATCTTCCTCCAACGCGCGCCTGAGGAATGCCAACCTCGAAGCGAGCACGTGGCTCCTCAAGTGTGGCATCCCCAGACCCCCTTGACACGGACGGAGGCAACAGACTCCTTTGTCGACCATGTGTTTGCGTCCTCTCCAAAGACAGGAGAATAGCAAACGCTCGAGCGCCTTCTCATGATCGTCACAAAGGGGAAGTACAGACAGCCGGTAAAGGATTCTGGGAAAGAGGTATGTATTACACACCTCCGCCAGACCCTTCACGGAGAGACTCCCGTCGACGCCAAATCTCGACCGACGCGCCGACCTTTGCCTGTACTTCTGACCAGTTTTTCTCCAACTGTAAGTCCGGACCGAACCAAACTCCGAGGAGCTTGACCGGCCCGTCCGTCCAGTCGAAGGGCCCCGGGAGGGAAACACCCTTCCAGGCACCTAACCGCAAGCCGGACGACTTGTCGCGGTTAATTCTGGCCCCTGTTACCTGTTCGTACCGTTCAAGCGCCTTCTGTACCGCCCTTATGTCCCTGCGGGAGGACACAAAGGTCGTTACGTCATCGGCGTACGCGGAAACCCTGGCTCGAGCTCCACCAGGGACAGCAATTCCACGCAGGACCGGACTGCACGTCTCGTCCCTTAGCCGGCGAAGGAGGGGCTCCAACGCCAGGACGTAAAGGAGAGGCGACAGTGGACAACCCTGTCGGACCGACCTAGACAGCGCGAAAGCGCTCGACAGCTTCCCGTTCACCTGTACCACAGCCTTGGGGGAGCGATACAGAAGGCTAATCCAGCGGCTGAAGTCAGGTTTGAATCCGGCGGCCTGCAGGACAGCAGCCAGGTAGCCATGGTCAATCCTATCAAATGCCTTGGACTGATCCAAATTGATCAGCGCGGCCTCTTCGTCGTCTTCTACACCCTCTACGATCGTGCGGATCAAGTGCAGGTTGCTCTGAATTGTTCGTCCCTTCACAGAACAAGTCTGATCCGGTTCCAACAGAGACTCGGCAACTAGCTGCAAGCGATTCGTCAGGATCTTGGCCAAAATCTTTAACTCTGTGTTTAGCAGAGTTATGGGCCTGTAATCATCTAATCCCCGCCCAACCTTCTTGCCTTTTCCCAACAGCGTGATCACGCCCCTGGTGATCCGACCGGGGATGGACCCCTGCCGAAACCAGTGGTTGAACACGACAGTCAAGAGCGGGACAAAAAGGTGCGACATCCTCAAGTACAATTCATAGGGCAAACCATCCAAACCTGGCGACTTGCCACTGCCGGTCTTCTTCAAAGCCGCGTAGACTTCGTCCTCCGTAATCTCCCCTTCGCAGCTAGCCGCTTCAGCCGGCAAAAGCCGGGGAAAGTCAGCCAAATAGCTGCGAAACTCCTCGTCACGGAGACCAGGCTCCTTGGTAAACCGGTGTTCGAAATGCTGCCGGAACGCCTCGCACATGTCGTCGGTGGACCGAAGGAGATGTCCCTCCGGGTCGCGCACCTCTCGAATGTACCGATCGCCGGCCCGACGAATTTCTTCCTTGCGCAGTTCTGCGCCCATGTTCACAGCTTCGGAAGACATCTTGCTTAACTTAGCTCTAATTACCTGACCCATATAGCGCTCGCTAGTCGTGCGCCTCAGGGCCTCCCTGGCTAAGGCTATCTCGAGGGGATCCCCACCAGCCTCCGCCCGGGCGAAATTAGCACTAAGTGTCTTTGCCTCCGCAGCCTTATCTAGTTTGAGCCGCTGGCTATATTTGGTGGCAAAAGACCTAATGGAGTCCTTAAGGTTAACCCACCACTTATTCCCAATGACTCGCCCAATTAACGCCCGCTGAACTAGTTTTGTCAGCTGGTCACGAAAGTCCCGCCTGTCCAGTAAGGACTGATTGAACTTCCAATACCCAGCCAACCTAGGCCTAAAGTCTAACACCACACGGGCACAAACGAGTTTGTGGTCCGTGTAGCCTAGCCAGTGGAACGTTGGACATTCTAAGAAGTCTATGTCGGCCACTCTCACTAACATCCTATCCAGGTACGCAGATACCCGGGTAGAAGGCCAATTAAGCGCCCACGTCCACATACTCCCATCCGGATGATCGACCCGGTATCTATCGACGAGACCAAATTCGTCGATCAGATCAACCAGGCTACGATCATCATTCCTCCCGCTAGCGCCCCTCCCTCTATCCCATTTGGGGGTTAGGATGGCATTCCAGTCCCCAACTAAGATTAGCCGTGTTGAATGCACCATAAAGGGCTCCAACAGCCGAAAGAAAGAGACACGCTCACCTTGCTTATTGGGCGCATAAACCACAATCAGCCGGAACAATTTGCTTTTCACTGCAATATCGGCCACGATCAGCCGGCCCTCGGCACCGACATGGACAAGGTCAACCTTCGCGTCCAGGGTACGCTTGACCAGCAAAGAAACACCTCTGGCTTGCCGGCTCCCATATGCTGAATAGACGACAAAGTCGTTAGACAGCACACAAGAGTCGACTTCGCAAACAAAGTGAGTCTCTTGGATCGCGGCCACATCCACGCCGAAGGACAAGAGGTCACGAAGCAGGCGAGCCGCCTTACCCCGATCCCTCAGGCCCTTCGCATTCAAGCTGGCTATCTTAATAGACATCTTTTAAACCTGAAACGAAAAAACAAAGAAACATGCAACAAGGCTCTAGTCGCTTACGGGGTAGAAATCTCGGGCAGAGGGGACCCCGACGGACTGTCCTAGGGACCCTGTACCAATGTCGGACGTAATCCGTCCGTCTAGGACAATCCCGCCGACGTCGGTGGGATATGTTAGTTTTACCACCCTATATAAACTGGGGTGGAGTAAAACGGGGAACCTCCCCGAACAATTTTGCGACATTTTTCTTAGTTCCGGCGTGTTTTCCGCCACCATCCTTATTTTAGGATATAACCTTCTGACCTCTTCTATGTGGTCCCAGACCCGCAGGTTCCCCCCGGTATTTCTTACCAGGGTGATGACACCTGGGGCCTGGGAAAAGTTTGTAGGATCTTCAGTGGAAAGATTGTTGACTGAAGTCAGTTTTAGGAGCGGCTTCAGCAACTTTCGCCTTTGCGAGGACCACTCCGCCACCAAATTTTCGTCGACTTTCATTAGAGCTGCGCCTCTCGGGAGGCCTTTCTTCTTTTTCGCCTGACTGGGAGTCTGGCTGGGAGTGGGAATAGGAGAAGGGGAGGGAGTGGGAGTTGCCGAAATGTTCTTTTTCCAGGGGGGTCAGATTGAAGGTAGGGGACTGGGAAGCTTTCCGCGGGGAAGAGGGAAGGCTCCTCGCCTTTTCTGCATAAGTGCATCTAACTGGGGACACCGGTAAAGAAGTGCATCGGTCGCCCAGCTTCCTCCTCTCAGAGCTCCTGCTCCTCCTTCTACTCTTGAGTTTGTCCTGTTGTTCCTCCTCTTCCTCTCTCCCGCGCTTCAGGGACGACGCTCTTCCTACTTCCATAGGCTCTTCTGCAACCTTTTTGGGGAAGGAACCCTTTTCCTTGCCCTGTTTGGACGGTGAATTTTGCGGAGTAGGGTCCTTCTGTTTGGCAGGCGCCTTAACAGGAGTCGGCACCTTCACCGGCACCTTCGCCGGCGAAGGCGTTTTTGCCTTTTTTCGCGCCACCACCTGCCAATCACCCTCCTTGTTGGCTGCCGGTACTGGTGCTGGTGGAGCTTGTTTGGTAGTTTCCTTTGCAGGCTGCTGCTGCTGTTTGACTGGTTGGGCCTTTGGGGGCGGGTTTTTGGTCGGACACGCCTTTGCGACGTGTTCCGCCGCCCCACAGACCCAACAGCAAGGCTTTCTGCCCTCCACGACCACAAAAATATTTCGATCCCTGCAGGTGAGAATGTTGGGGATTTTCGCAATGTTTTCCCCAGATAGGGTCACCTGCAGGACCATATCTCCTGTATAGAAACCTGCCTTGGACCGTAGCGAGGAGACGTCGGCCACCTTTCCGTAACTTGCAAAAAAGGCGCCGACGTGGTCCTCGGCAATGTCCAAGGGGACGCCATGCAAGGTAATCTTGACTCTCCTTGCTCCCATATATTCCGTCTGGAATTGGAGTGTTTTTGTCTCCAATACCCCACGCCAATTAGGCGCTTGGCCTCTTCAACTGAGCCAAGCAGGACGTCCCACTTGGCATTGCCTCTCCTCGCTACGGCCTTTGCATTAATCTGAAGAGCCCGAATTGCCTCTTCAAAGGATTCCCTTGTGATGCCCACAAACTTATGGGTCTTAAGTTCCTTGGTTCTTAGTGTGATTATTCTGGCCTCAATTTGTGCCAATTGTTCTGGCACGGAAACCAGCTCTGTTCCTTTAATATACTGGGCGTATTTGTCTTGCATCTGATGGTAATATTCCTCATCCTTAACCGTCAATTTCCCTCTTTTCCACCCAGCGGTCGAGGGTTTAGGCGATGCTGCTTCTGCTAGTACTTGCGAAGGGGGATTATCCCTGAGGCGGTAGAGCCCAATCCCCCTCCTTTCCTCCCACCGACGCCGTGGTGGGAGGAACGACCTCATCCGGCCCATTCGAGGCCATTGCCACCAAAGTGGCCGAACACCGGACAACCTCTTTCCGGTGTTTCGCGTTGAAAACGCTACTTTACGCAAGCCCGAGCTATAAACTCGGGCCGGAAATTAGTATGTCCAAGATACAAAGTCACTGCAATATCACGAAGGAACAAAACAGCTCTTTGCTCTTACCTTCACAACCCCCAAAACAAAAAAAGTCAAGAGGGTAGGGAAGGGCTGGTACTGATTTATTTGTCAAAAAGTACAAATTCTGGCACAAGGCCAAACAATGGGGAGGGGGTACAAAAACTTGGGTTGGTCTTCCGTAACTATCTTATACCTAGCTAATCCGATTCACGACCCATACATACGTTACAATTTTCTCATTCACCATAAAAATTTGTCCATCAACACTCATACCTATCAAGCACCAAAATACCGCAAAATCATACCGGGGACCTAAAAACACCCCAAATGTACATAAAAATTTCTGATTTTTACAATATATACAATATCTTACAAAAATAATTTAAAACTTTATTCATGAAATGACATGATGGGGAGGGGGAATGAAGAAACAAAAAATCCCCAAAACAAAAAACAATTTCAAATGAATATATATACACAATGTTAGTAAGACCCAAACACACCCACATAATTAAAGAGGCCACTGTATTCTGCCTTAAAAGGAACAAAATCAAGCAGCTCTCTTTCTAAGGGGAATGGAGAAGCAGGGAACAAAATAAATTGGACTGGAGAATATATAAGGCTGACCCAGCCGAGAATAAAAACGGGACAAAATAACAATGGACAATGGGAATCTCGAACTGGATCATAACAAAAGTAATGGAGCCGGGAACAGGCCAGGACAAACACATTCACTCACATTAACTAGGCACAAAAAGAACTTCTACCTTAACCACGGGAGGGGATTCCAAAGGAATCCACCCCGATGCAACTAGCAGATCTAAAAGAGAAAATCAAGGCTAGCCCCGGTCACGCGAACCAGGCTCGCCGCATATACCCACCTTTCGCTGAACTCTGTCGGGTGCAGCCGTTTCCGTTCAGTTCTAATCTTAATTTTGAGCTGGTGCTCAAAATATCGGATTAGATCCTGATCCGAAAGACGACCGCCCCGCAAGACTTCCTCCAGACGCGTCATCCAAATCACCATTCTAGCCGTGGCCAGTAGCGACAGAAACACCATCCGCTTCACTCCAGAGTACGGGGGCGACACATTGTCCACAGCGTATGCGCGATCAATGAGCACAAGCTCCCGCGGCGCGATACGAGCAGTCAACTCGCCAACACGCGCCCACAACGGGCGAACGCGCGAACAATGGAAGAAGGCGTGCGCAGACGTCTCCTTAATTCCAAGGACGCAACGTTCACAATCTGGCAAATCCGCCAGGCCCATTGCGAAACGCTTGTCGTTGAGAGACAAACCATTCCGAGCCAATCGCCAGGTCAGAGAAAACTCAGAGTTGTTGAGCCAATCCGCACCTGGCGCCCAAGACCAATGAGAGCGATACTCCTCTCTCGACATGCCGAGCCTACTCCACAGTTCATCCTTCACGGCGCCCTCCACTAATCCCCGATAGAAGATTCTCCTAGGCCGTGAAAGGTCACTGGACCATGGAATGGCCCGAAGGGCCGTCAGACATTCGAGCAGGAATTTCGGCCGCCCCCAAGGCCTATTGCTAGTCCTTAGGAGCGGGGGAGTGATAGTGAGGCTAGGGAACATGTCCCTCACTACCCCCGCAAGCAACCGATCTTCCTCCAACGCGCGCCTGAGGAATGCCAACCTCGAAGCGAGCACGTGGCTCCTCAAGTGTGGCATCCCCAGACCCCCTTGACACGGACGGAGGCAACAGACTCCTTTGTCGACCATGTGTTTGCGTCCTCTCCAAAGACAGGAGAATAGCAAACGCTCGAGCGCCTTCTCATGATCGTCACAAAGGGGAAGTACAGACAGCCGGTAAAGGGGATTCTGGGAAAGAGGTATGTATTACACACCTCCGCCAGACCCTTCACGGAGAGACTCCGTCGACGCCAAATCTCGACCGACGCGCCGACCTTTGCCTGTACTTCTGACCAGTTTTTCTCCAACTGTAAGTCCGGACCGAACCAAACTCCGAGGAGCTTGACCGGCCCGTCCGTCCAGTCGAAGGGCCCCGGGAGGGAAACACCCTTCCAGGCACCTAACCGCAAGCCGGACGACTTGTCGCGGTTAATTCTGGCCCCTGTTACCTGTTCGTACCGTTCAAGCGCCTTCTGTACCGCCCTTATGTCCCCTGCGGGAGGACACAAAGGTCGTTACGTCATCGGCGTACGCGGAAACCCTGGCTCGAGCTCCACCAGGGACAGCAATTCCACGCAGGACCGGACTGCACGTCTCGTCCCTTAGCCGGCGAAGGAGGGGCTCCAACGCCAGGACGTAAAGGAGAGGCGACAGTGGACAACCCTGTCGGACCGACCTAGACAGCGCGAAAGCGCTCGACAGCTTCCCGTTCACCTGTACCACAGCCTTGGGGGAGCGATACAGAAGGCTAATCCAGCGGCTGAAGTCGGGTTTGAATCCGGCGGCCTGCAGGACAGCAGCCAGGTAGCCATGGTCAATCCTATCAAATGCCTTGGACTGATCCAAATTGATCAGCGCGGCCTCTTCGTCGTCTTCTACACCCTCTACGATCGTGCGGATCAAGTGCAGGTTGCTCTGAATTGTTCGTCCCTTCACAGAACAAGTCTGATCCGGTTCCAACAGAGACTCGGCAACTAGCTGCAAGCGATTCGTCAGGATCTTGGCCAAAATCTTTAACTCTGTGTTTAGCAGAGTTATGGGCCTGTAATCATCTAATCCCCGCCCAACCTTCTTGCCTTTTCCCAACAGCGTGATCACGCCCCTGGTGATCCGACCGGGGATGGACCCCTGCCGAAACCAGTGGTTGAACACGACAGTCAAGAGCGGGACAAAAAGGTGCGACATCCTCAAGTACAATTCATAGGGCAAACCATCCAAACCTGGCGACTTGCCACTGCCGGTCTTCTTCAAAGCCGCGTAGACTTCGTCCTCCGTAATCTCCCCTTCGCAGCTAGCCGCTTCAGCCGGCAAAAGCCGGGGAAAGTCAGCCAAATAGCTGCGAAACTCCTCGTCACGGAGACCAGGCTCCTTGGTAAACCGGTGTTCGAAATGCTGCCGGAACGCCTCGCACATGTCGTCGGTGGACCGAAGGAGATGCCCCTCCGGGTCGCGCACTTCTCGAATGTACCGATCGCCGGCTCGACGAATTTCTTCCTTGCGCAGTTCTGCGCCCATGTTCACAGCTTCGGAAGACATCTTGCTTAACTTAGCTCTAATTACCTGACCCATATAGCGCTCGCTAGTCGTGCGCCTCAGGGCCTCCCTGGCTAAGGCTATCTCGAGGGGATCCCCACCAGCCTCCGCCCGGGCGAAATTAGCACTAAGTGTCTTTGCCTCCGCAGCCTTATCTAGTTTGAGCCGCTGGCTATATTTGGTGGCGAAAGACCTAATGGAGTCCTTAAGGTTAACCCACCACTTATTCCCAATGACTCGCCCAATTAACGCCCGCTGAACTAGTTTTGTCAGCTGGTCACGAAAGTCCCGCCTGTCCAGTAAGGACTGATTGAACTTCCAATAACCAGCCAACCTAGGCCTAAAGTCTAACACCACACGGGCACAAACGAGTTTGTGGTCCGTGTAGCCTAGCCAGTGGAACGTTGGACATTCTAAGAAGTCTATGTCGGCCACTCTCACTAACATCCTATCCAGGTACGCAGATACCCGGGTAGAAGGCCAATTAAGCGCCCACGTCCACATACTCCCATCCGGATGATCGACCCGGTATCTATCGACGAGACCAAATTCGTCGATCAGATCAACCAGGCTACGATCATCATTCCCTCCCGCTAGCGCCCCTCCCTCTATCCCATTTGGGGGTTAGGATGGCATTCCAGTCCCCAACTAAGATTAGCCGTGTTGAATGCACCATAAAGGGCTCCAACAGCCGAAAGAAAGAGACACGCTCACCTTGCTTATTGGGCGCATAAACCACAATCAGCCGGAACAATTTGCTTTTCACTGCAATATCGGCCACGATCAGCCGGCCCTCGGCACCGACATGGACAAGGTCAACCTTCGCGTCCAGGGTACGCTTGACCAGCAAAGAAACACCTCTGGCTTGCCGGCTCCCATATGCTGAATAGACGACAAAGTCGTTAGACAGCACACAAGAGTCGACTTCGCAAACAAAGTGAGTCTCTTGGATCGCGGCCACATCCACGCCGAAGGACAAGAGGTCACGAAGCAGGCGAGCCGCCTTACCCCGATCCCTCAGGCCCTTCGCATTCAAGCTGGCTATCTTAATAGACATCTTTTAAACCTGAAAAAGAAAAAGAAAAAACAGGCAACAAAGGCTCTCTAATTGCATACGGGACGGAAATCTTTGGCAGTTAGGACCCCGACGGACTGTCCTAGGGACCCTGTTCCTACGTCGGACGTAATCCGTCCGTCTAGGACAATGCCGCCGACGTCCGTGGGGTACATTAGTTTTACCACCCTATATAAACTGGGGTGGAGCAAAACCGGGAACCTCCCCGAACAATTTTTGGACATTTTCCTTAGTTCAGCTGAATTCTCGATACACATCCTTAATTTAGGATAACACTTTTTCGCTTCTGCGATGTGGTCCCAGACCCGCAGGTTACCCCCGGTGTTCCGTACGAGGGTAATTACTCCTGGGGCCTGGGAAAAGTTATTGGGGTCCTCCGTCGATAGACCATCCACAGAGGTCATCTTCAGCAGTGGCTTGAGTAATTTGCGTCTTTGCGACGACCAATCTGCAGAGACGTCCTCTTCCACCTTCAAAAGCGCTTCCCCTCTGGGCAGGGCTTTTTTCTTTTTTGCCCGGAGTGGGAGTGGACATGGGAGAAGGGGAGGGAGTGGGGGTTAAAGCAACTGGTCTTAGGGGGGTCAATTTAAAGGTAGGGGACTGGGAAGCCTTCAGCGGGGACGAGGGGAGGCTCCTTGCCTTTTGCGCGTACGTCTGCCTCTCCGGCGAGACAGGAAGCGAGGAGCACCTGTGTGATGTTGACCTCCTTTCTCTGCTCTTTCGCCGATTTTTGGAGATCTCTTGCTGCTCCTCTTCGTCCTCCCGGCTGCGTTTTAACGACCCCGATCTTTGTGTTTCCATCGGTTCTTCCTTATCCTTCGGGCCCTCATTTTGGGGAGGTTTTTTTGCCTTCCCCTGCTTGGAATAGCGGCCTTGGGTGATGAGGGCTCCCTTGACTCCGAAGGCTCCTGAGGTGGTGAGGGCATTTTGGTCGGAGAGGGCGATTTCTCCGCTGGCACCTTCGCCTTCTTTTTCTTTCCGACAGTCTGCCACTCATTCACCTTATCCGGAACTGCCTCCTTCGACACTTCTGGTTGCTTTACAACCGGTTTCTCCTGCTGCTGCTTTGCCGGCTGGGTCCCTGTGGCCGGATCCTTTTTCGGGCACGCCTTGGCGACGTGATTGGAATCGCCACAAACCCAGCAGAAGGGCTTTCTTCCCTCGACGATCACATAAATTGACCTTCCCCTGCAGGTGATAATGTTGGGGATATTGCCGATCTTCTTTTGCTCGACCGTCACCTGCAGGATGACATCACCAGTCAGAAAGCCCTGCTTCGAAGTGAGCGCCTTCACCTCCTCGACCTTGCCAAATTGTGTGAAGAACACCCCCACGTGGTCCAATGAAATCTCCATGGGCACGCCGTGAAGAGTGATCTTTGATCTACGCATGCCCATATATTCCGTGTCCAGGCGCAACGTCTTTGTTTCCCAAATGGAACCAGCCAGCTTTCTCGCTTCCTCCGCAGAGTCCAGCAAAACATCCCATACGGTGTGGCTGCGCCTAGCCACCATCCTACCGTTAATTTTCAGGGCCACAATGGCCTCCTCCACCACGTCCCTGCTGACCCCGATCAGTTTGCGGCTTTTCGGATCCCTGGTCAGCAGGGATAGGATCCTGGGCTCAATGACACTGAGCGTCTCGGGAACCGAGAGAATCTCCGTACCTGTCACAAATTTGGCGTATTTATCCTTAAGGGACTCATAATACGCAGAATCCCTTCGCACTTTCCGGATGGTCTCCCCGGTCCACGCCTTGCCAGGGGTAACCGTTGCTGCTAGACACCGCTGCCCATCTTCCTTCGACGTTGAGGGCACCGGAGATGCAGGAGCTGCTGGTAGGGTTGCTACTCCTGGTCCTTTTTCCAAGGAGAGGGGTGAGGCAGGCAACCGCCAATCCCCCTCCTTTCCACCCACCGAGGCCGTGGTGGGAGGAACGATCACATCGGGCCTATCGGAGGCCATTGCCTCCTAAGAGGCTAAGCGCGAGACACCTGCCTCCGGTGTTTCGCGTCCTTCGCAGGTCGCTACTTTACGCAGCCCAAGCAATAAACTTGGGTGGAGACCACAATGCCACACTTGACCAAAGTAATAGTAGGTATCACTATGGAACAGATACTACACTTTGATCCAAACCAAACCGTCCACACAAACACAAAAAAGTCTGAGTAGGAAAGGGTTGGTAATTATTTATTTGCAATAAATTACAAATTCTGGCACAAGGCCAACAAATGGGAGGGGGAACAAAAACTTGGGATGGTCTTCAGTAACTATCTTATACCTAGCTAATCCGATTCACGACCCATACATACGTTACAATTTTCTCATTCACCATAAAAATTTGTCCATCAACACTCATACCTATCAAGCACCAAAATACCGCAAAATCATACCGGGGACCTAAAAACACCCCAAATGTACATAAAAATTTCTGATTTTTACAATATATACAATAGTGTACAAAAATAAATTTAAAACTTTATTCCTGAAATGACATGATGGGAAGGGGGAATGAAGAAACAAAAGTCCCCAAAACAAAAACAATTTCAAATGAATATATATACACAATGTTAGTAAGACCCAAACACACCCACATAATTAAAGAGGCCACTGTATTCTGCCTTAAAAAAGGACAAAATCAAGCAGCTCTCTTTCTAAGGGGAATGGAGAAGCAGGGGGCAAAAATAAATTGGACTGGAGAATGTATAAGGCTGACCCAGCCGAGAGTGAAAACGGGACAAAATAATACTTGGACAATGGGAATCTCGAACTGGATCATAACAAAAGCAATGAAGCCGGGAACAGGCCAGGACAAACACATTCACTCACATTAACTAGGCACAAAAGAGACTTCTACCTTAATCACGGGCGGGGTTCCAAAGGAATCCACCCCGATGCAACTAGCAGATCTAAAAGAGAAAATCAAGGCTAGCCCCGGTCACGCGAACCAGGCTCGCTGCATATACCCACCTTTCGCTGAACTCTGTCGGGTGCAGCCGTTTCCGTTCAGTTCTAATCTTAATTTTGAGCTGGTGCTCAAAATATCGGATTAGATCCTGATCCGAAAGACGACCTCCCCGCAAGACTTCCTCCAGACGCGTCATCCAAATCACCATTCTAGCCGTGGCCAGTAGCGACAGAAACACCATCCGCTTCACTCCAGAGTACGGGGGCGACACATTGTCCACAGCGTATGCGCGATCAATGAGCACAAGCTCCCGCGGCGCGATACGAGCAGTCAACTCGCCAACACGCGCCCACAACGGGCGAACGCGCGAACAATGGAAGAAGGCGTGCGCAGACGTCTCCTTAATTCCAAGGACGCAACGTTCACAATCTGGCAAATCCGCCAGGCCCATTGCGAAACGCTTGTCGTTGAGAGACAAACCATTCCGAGCCAATCGCCAGGTCAGAGAAAACTCAGAGTTGTTGAGCCAATCCGCACCTGGCGCCCAAGACCAATGAGAGCGATACTCCTCTCTCGACATGCCGAGCTTACTCCACAGTTCATCCTTCACGGCGCCCTCCACTAATCCCCGATAGAAGATTCTCCTAGGCCGTGAAAGGTCACTGGACCATGGAATGGCCCGAAGGGCCGTCAGACATTCGAGCAGGAATTTCGGCCGCCCCCAAGGCCTATTGCTAGTCCTTAGGAGCGGGGAGTGATAGTGAGGCTAGGGAACATGTCCCTCACTACCCCCGCAAGCAACCGATCTTCCTCCAACGCGCGCCTGAGGAATGCCAACCTCGAAGCGAGCACGTGGCTCCTCAAGTGTGGCATCCCCAGACCCCCTTGACACGGACGGAGGCAACAGACTCCTTTGTCGACCATGTGTTTGCGTCCTCTCCAAAGACAGGAGAATAGCAAACGCTCGAGCGCCTTCTCATGATCGTCACAAAGGGGAAGTACAGACAGCCGGTAAAGCATTCTGGGAAAGAGGTATGTATTACACACCTCCGCCAGACCCTTCACGGAGAGACTCCGCCGACGCCAAATCTCGACCGACGCGCCGACCTTTGCCTGTACTTCTGACCAGTTTTTCTCCAACTGTAAGTCCGGACCGAACCAAACTCCGAGGAGCTTGACCGGCCCGTCCGTCCAGTCGAAGGGCCCCGGGAGGGAAACACCCTTCCAGGCACCTAACCGCAAGCCGGACGACTTGTCGCGGTTAATTCTGGCCCCCGTTACCTGTTCGTACCGTTCAAGCGCCTTCTGTACCGCCCTTATGTCCCTGCGGGAGGACACAAAGGTCGTTACGTCATCGGCGTACGCGGAAACCCTGGCTCGAGCTCCTCCAGGGACAGCAATTCCACGCAGGACCGGACTGCATCGTCTCGTCCCTTAGCCGGCGAAGGAGAGGCTCCAACGCCAGGACGTAAAGGAGAGGCGACAGTGGACAACCCTGTCGGACCGACCTAGACAGCGCGAAAGCGCTCGACAGCTTCCCGTTCACCTGTACCACAGCCTTGGGGGAGCGATACAGAAGGCTAATCCAGCGGCTGAAGTCGGGTTTGAATCCGGCGGCCTGCAGGACAGCAGCCAGGTAGCCATGGTCAATCCTATCAAATGCCTTGGACTGATCCAAATTGATCAGCGCGGCCTCTTCGTCGTCTTCTACACCCTCTACGATCGTGCGGATCAAGTGCAGGTTGCTCTGAATTGTTCGTCCCTTCACAGAACAAGTCTGATCCGGTTCCAACAGAGACTCGGCAACTAGCTGCAAGCGATTCGTCAGGATCTTGGCCAAAATCTTTAACTCTGTGTTTAGCAGAGTTATGGGCCTGTAATCATCTAATCCCCGCCCAACCTTCTTGCCTTTTCCCAACAGCGTGATCACGCCCCTGGTGATCCGACCGGGGATGGACCCCTGCCGAAACCAGTGGTTGAACACGACAGTCAAGAGCGGGACAAAAAGGTGCGACATCCTCAAGTACAATTCATAGGGCAAACCATCCAAACCTGGCGACTTGCCACTGCCGGTCTTCTTCAAAGCCGCGTAGACTTCGTCCTCCGTAATCTCCCCTTCGCAGCTAGCCGCTTCAGCCGGCAAAAGCCGAGGGGAAAGTCAGCCAAATAGCTGCGAAACTCCTCGTCACGGAGACCAGGCTCCTTGGTAAACCGGTGTTCGAAATGCTGCCGGAACGCCTCGCACATGTCGTCGGTGGACCGAAGGAGATGCCCCTCCGGGTCGCGCACTTCTCGAATGTACCGATCGCCGGCCCGACGAATTTCTTCCTTGCGCAGTTCTGCGCCCATGTTCACAGCTTCGGAAGACATCTTGCTTAACTTAGCCCTAATTACCTGGCCCATATAGCGCTCGCTAGTCGTGCGCCTCAGGGCCTCCTGGCTGAAGGCTATCTCTAGGGGATCCCCACCAGCCTCCGCCCGGGCGAAATTAGCACTAAGTGTCTTTGCCTCCGCAGCCTTATCTAGTTTGAGCCGCTGGCTATATTTGGTGGCGAAAGACCTAATGGAGTCCTTAAGGTTAACCCACCACTTATTCCCAATGACTCGCCCAATTAACGCCCGCTGAACTAGTTTTGTCAGCTGGTCACGAAAGTCCCGCCTGTCCAGTAAGGACTGATTGAACTTCCAATAACCAGCCAACCTAGGCCTAAAGTCTAACACCACACGGGCACAAACGAGTTTGTGGTCCGTGTAGCCTAGCCAGTGGAACGTTGGACATTCTAAGAAGTCTATGTCGGCCACTCTCACTAACATCCTATCCAGGTACGCAGATACCCGGGTAGAAGGCCAATTAAGCGCCCACGTCCACATACTCCCATCCGGATGATCGACCCGGTATCTATCGACGAGACCAAATTCGTCGATCAGATCAACCAGGCTACGATCATCATTCCTCCCGCTAGCGCCCCTCCCTCTATCCCATTTGGGGGTTAGGATGGCATTCCAGTCCCCAACTAAGATTAGCCGTGTTGAATGCACCATAAAGGGCTCCAACAGCCGAAAGAAAGAGACACGCTCACCTTGCTTATTGGGCGCATAAACCACAATCAGCCGGAACAATTTGCTTTTCACTGCAATATCGGCCACGATCAGCCGGCCCTCGGCACCGACATGGACAAGGTCAACCTTCGCGTCCAGGGTACGCTTGACCAGCAAAGAAACACCTCTGGCTTGCCGGCTCCCATATGCTGAATAGACGACAAAGTCGTTAGACAGCACACACGAGTCGACTTCGCAAACAAAGTGAGTCTCTTGGATCGCGGCCACATCCACGCCGAAGGACAAGAGGTCACGAAGCAGGCGAGCCGCCTTACCCCGATCCCTCAGGCCCTTCGCATTCAAGCTGGCTATCTTAATAGACATCTTTTAAACCTGAAAAAGAAAAAGAAAAAACAGGCAACAAAGGCTCTCTAATTGCATACGGGACGGAAATCTTTGGCAGTTAGGACCCCGACGGACTGTCCTAGGGACCCTGTTCCTACGTCGGACGTAATCCGTCCGTCTAGGACAATGCCGCCGACGTCCGTGGGGTACATTAGTTTTACCACCCTATATAAACTGGGGTGGAGCAAAACCGGGAACCTCCCCGAACAATTTTTGGACATTTTCCTTAGTTCAGCTGAATTCTCGATACACATCCTTAATTTAGGATAACACTTTTTCGCTTCTGCGATGTGGTCCCAGACCCGCAGGTTACCCCCGGTGTTCCGTACGAGGGTAATTACTCCTGGGGCCTGGGAAAAGTTATTGGGGTCCTCCGTCGATAGACCATCCACAGAGGTCATCTTCAGCAGTGGCTTGAGTAATTTGCGTCTTTGCGACGACCAATCTGCAGAGACGTCCTCTTCCACCTTCAATAGCGCTTCCCCTCTGGGCAGGGCTTTTTTCTTTTTTGCCCGAGTGGGAGTGGACATGGGAGAAGGGGAGGGAGTGGGGGTTAAAGCAACTGGTCTTAGGGGGGTCAATTTAAAGGTAGGGGACTGGGAAGCCTTCAGCGGGGACGAGGGGAGGCTCCTTGCCTTTTGCGCGTACGTCTGCCTCTCCGGCGAGACAGGAAGCGAGGAGCACCTGTGTGATGTTGACCTCCTTTCTCTGCTCTTTCGCCGATTTTTGGAGATCTCTTGCTGCTCCTCTTCGTCCTCCCGGCTGCGTTTTAACGACCCCGATCTTTGTGTTTCCATCGGTTCTTCCTTATCCTTCGGGCCCTCATTTTGGGGAGGTTTTTTTGCCTTCCCCTGCTTGGTAGCGGCCTTGGGTGATGAGGGCTCCCTTGACTCCGAAGGCTCCTGAGGTGGTGAGGGCATTTTGGTCGGAGAAGGCGATTTCTCCGCTGGCACCTTTGCCTTCTTTTTCTTTCCGACAGTCTGCCACTCATTCACCTTATCCGGAACTGCCTCCTTCGACACTTCTGGTTGCTTTACAACCGGTTTCTCCTGCTGCTGCTTTGCCGGCTGGGTCCCTGTGGCCGGATCCTTTTTCGGGCACGCCTTGGCGACGTGATTGGAATCGCCACAAACCCAGCAGAAGGGCTTTCTTCCCTCGACGATCACATAAATTGACCTTCCCCTGCAGGTGATAATGTTGGGGATATTGCCGATCTTCTTTTGCTCGACCGTCACCTGCAGGATGACATCACCAGTCAGAAAGCCCTGCTTCGAAGTGAGTGCCTTCACCTCCTCGACCTTGCCAAATTGTGTGAAGAACACCCCAACGTGGTCCAATGAAATCTCCATGGGCACGCCGTGAAGAGTGATCTTTGATCTACGCATGCCCATATATTCCGTGTCCAGGCGCAACGTCTTTGTTTCCCAAATGGAACCAGCCAGCTTTCTCGCTTCCTCCGCAGAGTCCAGCAAAACATCCCATACGGTGTGGCTGCTGCCTGCCACCATCCTACCGTTAATTTTCAGGGCCACAATGGCCTCCTCCACCACGTCCCTGCTGACCCCGATCAGTTTGCGGCTTTTCGGATCCCTGGTCAGCAGGGATAGGATCCTGGGCTCAATGACACTGAGCGTCTCGGGAACCGAGAGAATCTCCGTACCTGTCACAAATTTGGCGTATTTATCCTTAAGGGACTCATAATACGCAGAATCCCTTCGCACTTTCCGGATGGTCTCCCCGGTCCACGCCTTGCCAGGGGTAACCGTTGCTGCTAGACACCGCTGCCCATCTTCCTTCGACGTTGAGGGCACCGGAGATGCAGGAGCTGCTGGTAGAGTTGCTACTCCTGGTCCTTTTTCCAAGGAGAGGGGTGAGGCAGGCAACCGCCAATCCCCCTCCTTTCCACCCACCGAGGCCGTGGTGGGAGGAACGATCACATCGGGCCTATCGGAGGCCATTGCCTCCTAAGAGGCTAAGCGCGAGACACCTGCCTCCGGTGTTTCGCGTCCTTCGCAGGTCGCTACTTTACGCAGCCCAAGCAATAAACTTGGGTGGAGACCACAATGCCACACTTGACCAAAGTAATAGTAAGTATCACTATGGAACAGATACTACACTTTGATCCAAACCAAACCGACCACACAAACACAAAAAAGTCTGAGTAGGAAAGGGTTGGTACTTATTTATTTGACAAAAAGTACAAATTCTGGCACAAGGCCAACAAATGGGAGGGGGAACAAAAACTTGGGTTGGTCTTCCGTAACTATCTTATACCTAGCTAATCCGATTCACGACCCATACATACGTTACAATTTTCTCATTCACCATAAAATTTTGTCCATCAACACTCATACCTATCAAGCACCAAAATACCACAAAATCATACCGGGGACCTAAAAACACCCCAAATGTACATAAAAATTTCTGATTTTTACAATATATACAATATCTTACAAAAATAAATTTAAAACTTTATTCATGAAATGACATGATGGGGAGGGGGAATGAAGAAACAAAAAACCCCAAAACAAAACACAATTTCAAATGAATATATATACACAATGTTAGTAAGACCCAAACACACCCACATAATTAAAGAGGCCACTGTATTCTGCCTTAAAAAAGGACAAAATCAAGCAGCTCTCTTTCTAAGGGGAATGGAGAAGCAGGGGGCAAAAATAAATTGGACTGGAGAATGTATAAGGCTGACCCAGCCGAGAGTGAAAACGGGACAAAATAATACTTGGACAATGGGAATCTCGAACTGGATCATAACAAAAGCAATGGAGCCGGGAACAGGCCAGGACAAACACATTCACTCACATTAACTAGGCACAAAAAGAACTTCTACCTTAACCACGGGCGGGGTTCCAAAGGAATCCACCCCGATGCAACTAGCAGATCTAAAAGAGAAAATCAAGGCTAGCCCCGGTCACGCGAACCAGGCTCGCCGCATATACCCACCTTTCGCTGAACTCTGTCGGGTGCAGCCGTTTCCGTTCAGTTCTAATCTTAATTTTGAGCTGGTGCTCAAAATATCGGATTAGATCCTGATCCGAAAGACGACCGCCCCGCAAGACTTCCTCCAGACGCGTCATCCAAATCACCATTCTAGCCGTGGCCAGTAGCGACAGAAACACCATCCGCTTCACTCCAGAGTACGGGGGCGACACATTGTCCACAGCGTATGCGCGATCAATGAGCACAAGCTCCCGCGGCGCGATACGAGCAGTCAACTCGCCGACACGCGCCCACAACGGGCGAACGCGCGAACAATGGAAGAAGGCGTGCGCAGACGTCTCCTTAATTCCAAGGACGCAACGTTCACAATCTGGCAAATCCGCCAGGCCCATTGCGAAACGCTTGTCATTGAGAGACAAACCATTCCGAGCCAATCGCCAGGTCAGAGAAAACTCAGAGTTGTTGAGCCAATCCGCACCTGGCGCCCAAGACCAATGAGAGCGATACTCCTCCCTCGACATGCCGAGCTTACTCCACAGTTCATCCTTCACGGCGCCCTCCACTAATCCCCGATAGAAGATTCTCCTAGGCCGTGAAAGGTCACTGGACCATGGAATGGCCCGAAGGGCCGTCAGACATTCGAGCAGGAATTTCGGCCGCCCCCAAGGCCTATTGCTAGTCCTCAGGAGCGGGGGAGTGATAGTGAGGCTAGGGAACATGTCCCTCACTACCCCCGCAAGCAACCGATCTTCCTCCAACGCGCGCCTGAGGAATGCCAACCTCGAAGCGAGCACGTGGCTCCTCAAGTGTGGCATCCCCAGACCCCCTTGACACGGACGGAGGCAGCAGACTCCTTTGTCGACCATGTGTTT
>JBBBDQ010007834.1:0-22738 GCA_037127315.1 Ascarosepion bandense
GACACTCGAGCAGGAATTTCGGTCGCACCCAAGGCCTGACAGGTCAGCCATAGGGTCGGGGGAGTGATGGTAAGGCAAGGGAACATGTCCCTCACTACCCCCGCAAGCAACCGATCTTCCTCCAACGCGCGCCTGAGGAATGCCAACCTCGAAGCGAGCACATGGCTCCTCAAGTGTGGCATCCCCAGACCCCCTTGACACGGACGGAGGCAACAGACTCCTTTGTCGACCATGTGTTTGCGTCCTCTCCACAGACAGGAGAGTAGCAAACGCTCGAGCGCCTTCTCATGATCGCCTACAAAGGGGAAGTACTGACAGCCGGTAAAGGATCTTGGGAAAGAGGTATGTGTTACACACCTCCGCCAAGCCCTTTACGGAGAGACTCCGTCGACGCCAAGTCTTGACCGACGCGCCGACCTTTGCCAGTATTTCCGACCAGTTTTTCTCCAGCTGTAAGTCCGGACCGAACCAAATTCCGAGGATTTTGACCGGCCCGTCCGTCCAGCTGAAGGGCCCCGGGAGGGAAACACCCTTCCAGGCACCTAACCGCAAGCCGGATGACTTGTCGCGGTTAATTCTGGCCCCTGTCACCTTCTCGTACCGTTCAAGCGCCTGTTGTACCGCCTCTATGTCCCCGCGGGAGGACACAAAGGTCGTTACGTCATCAGCGTACGCGGAAACCCTGGCTCGAGCTCCACCAGGGACAGCAATTCCACGCAGGACCGGACTGCCAGTCTCGTCCCTCAGCCGGCGAAGGAGGGGCTCCAACGCCAAGACATGGAAAGAGAAGACAGTGGACAACCCTGTCGGACCGACCTAGACAGCGCGAAAGCGCCCGACAGCTTCCCGTTCACCTGTACCACAGCCTGGGGGGAGCGATACAGAAGGCTAATCCAGCGGCTGAAGTCGGGTTTGAATCCGGCGGCCTGCAGGACAGCAGCCAGGTAGCCATGGTCAATCCTATCAAATGCCTTGGACTGATCCAAATTGATCAGCGCGGCCTCGTCGTCGTCTTCTACACCCTCTATAATCGTGCGAATCAAGTGCAGGTTGCTCTGAATTGTTCGTCCCTTCACAGAACAAGTCTGATCCGGTTCCAACAGAGACTCGGCAACTAGCTGCAGGCGGTTCGTCAGGATCTTGGCCAAAATCTTTAACTCTGTGTTTAGCAGAGTTATGGGCCTGTAATCATCTAATTCCCTCCCAACCTTCTTGCCTTTTCTCAACAGCGTGATCACGCCCCTGGTGATCCGACCGGGGATGGACCCCTGCCGAAACCAGTGGTTGAACACGACAGCCAAGATCGGGACAAAAAGGTGCGATGACATCCTCAAGTACAATTCATAGGGCAAACCATCCAAACCTGGCGACTTGCCACTGCCGACCTTCTTCAAAGCCGCGTAGACTTCGTCCTCCGTAATCTCCCCTTCACAGCTAGCCGCTTCAGCCGGCAAGAGCCGGGGAAAGTCAGCCAAATAGCTGTGAAACTCCTCGTCACGGAGACCGGGCTCCTTGGTAAAGCGGTGTTCGAAATGCTGCCGAACGCCCCGCACATGTCGTCAGTGACTCCAAGGAGATGTCCCTCCGGGTCGCGCACCTCTCGAATGTACTGGTCGCCGGCTTGGCGAATTTCTTTCCTTGCGCAGTTCTGCGCCCATTTTTCACAGCTTCGAAGACATCTTACTTCTAATCTCTAGCTCCTAATTACTTGACCCATGTAGCGCCCGCTAGTCGAACGCTCCAGGGCCTCCCTGGCTAAGGCTATTTCTAGGGATCCCCACCAGCTCTCGCCCGGGAGAAATTAGCTCTAAGTGTCTTTGCCCGCAGCCTTATCTAGCTTTGAGCCGCTGGCTATATTTGGTGGCGAAAGACCTAATGGAGTCCTTAAGGTTAACCCACCACTTACTCCCAACGACTCGCCCAATTAACGCCCGCTGAACTAGTTTTGTCAGCTGGTCACGAAAGTCCCGCCTGTCCAGTAAGGACTGATTGAACTTCTCCACAACCAGCCAACCTAGGCCTAAAGTCTAACACTACCTGGGCACAAACGAGTTTGTGGTCCGAGTAGCCTAACCAGTGGAACGTTGGACATTCTAAGAAGTCTATGTCGTCGGCCACTCTCACTAACATCCTATCCAGGTACGCAGATACCCGGGTAGAAGGCCAATTAAGCGCCCACGTCCACATACTCCCATCCGGATGATCGACCCCGTATCTATCGACGAGACCAAATCTTCGCCGATCAGATCAACCAGGCTACGATCACCACTCCTCCCACTAGCGCCCCTCCCTCTATCCCATTTGGGGGTTAGGACGGCATTCCAGTCCCCAACTAAGATTAGCCGTGTTGGATCCACCATGAAGGGCTCCAACAGCCGAAAGAAAGAGACTCGCTCACCTTGAACATTGGGCGCATAAACCACAATCAGCCGGAACGACTTGCTTTTCACTGCAATATCGGCCACGATCAGCCGGCCCTCGGCACCGACATGGACAAGGTCAATCCTCGCGTCCAGGGTACGCTTGACCAGCAAAGAAACACTCTCTGGCATGCCAACTCCCATATGCTGAATAGACGACAAAGTCGTTAGACAGCACACAAGAGTCGGCTTCGCAAACAAAAGTGAGTCTCTTGATCGCGGCCACATCCACGCCGAAGGACAAGAGGTCACGAAGCAGGCGAGCCGCCTTACCCCGATCCCTCGCAGGGGCTCGCATTCAGGCTGGCTATCTGAATAGACATTCCTTAGACCCGAAAAAGAAAAACAAAAAACATGCAACAAAGGCACTAGTCACATACCGGATAGAAATCTCTGCGGAAGGACCCCGACGGACTGTCCTAGGGAACTCCAGCCCCTATGTTTCTGACGTAATCCGTCCGTCTAGGACAATCCCGCCGACGTCCGTAGGGTAGTTAGTTTTACCACCCTATATAAGCAGGGGTGGAGCAAAACTGGGAACCTCCCAGCACAATTTCGGCCATCTTCTTGAGTTCAGGAGGCTTTCAGACACCATCCTGATTTTGGGATAGTGTTTCTGGACTTGTTCTATATGTTCCCAGACCTCAGGTTACCCCCGGTGTTTCTAACGAGGGTAATAACTCCTGGGGCCTGGGAAAGTTTTTAGGGTCTTCCGTGGACATGTTGTTGACCGAAGTCAGTTTAGGAGTGGCTTTAGAAGCTTGCGCTTCTGTGACGACCACTCCTCCACAATGTTCTCATCGACTTTCATCAAGGCATCGCCTTGGGGTAGGGCTTTCTTCTTTTTTGCCCGGTGGGGAGGGGCATAGGAGAGGGGGAGAGAGGGAGTTGCAGATATGTGTTTTTTAAGGGGGTCAAATTGAAGGTTGGGGACTGGGGAGCTTTGTGCGGGGAGGAGGGAAGGCTTTCTTGCTTTCTCCGCATAAGTCCACCTACTGGGGATACCGGCAAGGACGAGCATCTGTCGGCTGGTTTCCCTTCTCTCGGTGCTCCTGCTTCTCCTCCTACTCTTCGGGTTGTCTTGTTTTTCTTCTTCCCCTTCTCTCCCGCGTTTTAAGGAAGACGCTCTTCCCACTTCCATGGGTTCTGGTGCATCTATTTTGGGGGAAGAAGCCTTTTCCTTCGCCTGTTTGGTTGGCGACTTTTTTGGTGTGGGCTCCTTTACCTGCGGTACCTCACAGTGGGACTCTCTTGCTTGGTCGGAGCTAGCACTTTGGCTGGTTTGTTTTGCCGCCCCCTTGGCAGGCGGCGGCACCTTCGCCGGAGAAGGCGTTTTTGCTTTTTCCCTGGTAACCACCTGCCACTCGCCCTCCTTGTTAGCCAAGCCGGTGCTGGTGTTGCTGGTGTTACTGGGGCAGGTTTTGCTGCTGTTTCTCTGCTGTTTGGCTGGTTGGGCCTTTGGGGCGGGTTCTTGGTCGGGCATGTCTTTGGCGACGTGTTCTGCCGCCCCGCAGACCCAACAGCAAGGCTTGCCCTCTACAATAATAAATATTGTCCGATCCCTGCAGGTTAGAATATTTGGGATCTTCTCAATGCTCTTTTCGGCAAGGTCACACGGAGGGTCATATCCCCTGTGAAGAAGCCCGCCTTCGACCGTAAGGAGGAGACGTCGGGGCCACCTTTCCGTAATTTGCAAAAAAGGCGCCGACGTGGTCCTCATAACAACCATAGGGACGCCATGCAAAGTAATTTAACTTTCTGGCTCCCATATACTCCGTACAGTTGGAGAGTTTTAGTCTCCAAGACTAAGCCGACCATACTTTTTGGCCTCTTCAGCGGAGCCAAGCAAGACGTCCCATACGGCATTGCTTCTCCTCGCTACGGCCTTGGCGCCAATTTTTAGTGCCTTAAGTGTATCTTCAAAGGCCTCTCTAGAGACTCCAATCATCTTTTGAGTTTTTAGGTCTTTTGGTTATCAAGGTGATTATTTTGGCCTCAATTTGTGCTAATTCTTCTTGGCACTGAGACCAACTCAGTTCCTTTTATGTATTCAGCGTATTTGTTTTTTCGTATCCGCTCGTAATATTTTCCTTTACTGTGAGTTTCTTGCCCTCCTTCCACCCAGAGGTCGAGGGTTTCGGGGATGGATTCACAGAGTTTCCTGAAGGGGGATTGATCCGCGGCGGTAATGCCTAATCCTCCTTTCCCCTCCCACCGACGCTGTGGTGGGAGGAAGAGTCTCCTCCTCCTGCCTAAGTGAGGCTACATGGCCTCCCCACACCTCACTGACTACTCTGCCTTTCCTGGTGTTTTCGCGTCCTTATAAAAGGCCACTACCTACACTATCAGCGCTATAAACCCTGATGGAATTTGCACTAGTCACAGTGTCACCTAAAGAGACTACGTCCTGAAACAGAAAAAATTCGTTAGAAAAAAGACAAACAAAATTCCGTAGTAAGTATGTATTTATTCTGTAAAGTTACAGAATTATGGCTCAAGGCCGAAAACGGGAGGGGGAACAAAACTTGGGTTGGTCTTCAGTACTCTATCCTATACCTAGCTAATCAGATTCACGACCCATGCATACGTTACAATGCTTCTCATTCACCACAAAAATATGTCCATCGACACTCAAACTTGTCAAACACCAAAATACCGCAAAAACATGCCAGGGACCTACAAAAACACCCCAAATGTACATAAAAATTTTGCTATGTACAATAATTACAAAAATAGCTTTATAAATTTTTAATGAAATGATATGATGGGAGGGGGTTGTGCAGAAACAAAAAATCCCCAAAACAAAAACAATTTCAAATGAATATATATACATAATGTTAGTAAGACCCAAACACACCCTCGTAATTAAAGAGGCCACTGTATTCTGCCTGAAGAGACAAAAAATCAAGTCAGTTTCTCTTTCTAAGGGGAATGGGGAACCGGGTAAAAATAAATTGGACTGGAGAATACATAAGACTGACCCAGCCGAGAATAAAACGGACAAAATAACAATGGACAATGGGGATCTCGAACTGGATCATAACAAAAGCAGGAGCTGGAACAGGCTGCAGACAAACACAATCACTCACATTAACTAGGTACACAAAAAAAGACTTCTTACCTTAACCGCGGGAGGGGTTCCAGAGGAATCCACCCCGATGCGACTAGCAGATCTAAAAAGAAAATCAAGGCTAGCCCCAGTCACGCGAACCAGGCTCGCCGCATTTATCCACCTTTCGCCGAACTCTCGTCGGTGCAGCGTTTCGTTCAGTTCTAATTCTCATTTTGAGCTGGTGCTCAAAATATCGGATTAGATCCTGATCTGAAAGACGGCCGCCCCGCAAGACTTCCTCCAGTCGCGTCGTCCAAATCACCATTCTAGCCGTGGCCAGTAGCGTCAGAAACACCATCCGCTTCACTCCAGAGTACGGGGGCGACACATTGTCCACAGCGTATGCGCGGTCAATGAGCACGTTTCCGCGGCGCGATACGAGCAGTCAACTCGCCGACATGCTCCCACAACGGGCGAACGCGCTGAACAATGGAAGAAGGCGTGCGCAGACGCCTCCTTAATTCCAAGGTTGCAACGCTCACAATCTGGCAATCCGCCAGGCCCATTGCGAAACGCCTGTCATTGAGAGACAAACCATTCCGAGCCAATCGCCAGGTCAGGAGAAAACTCAGAGTTGCTGAGCCAATCCGCACCCGGCGCCCAAGACCAATGAGATGATACTCCACTCTCGACATGCCGAGCTTACTCCACAGCTTATCCTTCACGGCACCCTCCACTAATCCCCGATAGAAGAGTCTCCTAGGCTGTGAAAGGTCACTGACCGTGGAATGGCTCGCCGCCAGACATTCGAGCAGGAATTTCGGTCGCACCCGCGGCCCGACGGTCAGCCATAGGGTCGGGGGAGTGATGGTAAGGCAAGGGAACATGTCCCTCACTACCCCCGCAAGCAACCGATCTTCCTCCAACGCGCGCCCGAGGAATGCCAACCTCGAAGCGAGCACATGGCTCCTCAAGTGCGGCATCCCCAGACCCCCTTGACACGGACGGAGGCAACAGACTCCTTTGCCGACCATGTGCCTGCGTCCTCCACAGACAGGAGAGTAGCAAACGCTCGACGCCCTCTCATGATCGTCCTGAGAAGTACTGACAGCCGATGAGGATCTTGGGAAAGAGGTATGTGGTACACCTCCGCCAAGCCCTTTACGGAGAGACTCCGTCGACGCCAAGTCTTGACCGACGCGCCGACCTTTGCCGGTAATTTCGACTAACGTTTTCTCCAGCTGTAAGTGGACCGAACCAAATTCCGAGGATTTTGACCGGCCCGTCCGTCCAGCTGAAGGGCCCCGGGGCTGCCAGCGAACTGTTACAAGCCCGGATGACTTGTCGCGGTTAATTCTGGCCCTGTCACCTTCTCGTACCATTCAAAGCGCCACCATTTGTACCGCCTCTATGTCCCTGCGGGAACCTTTAAAGGTCGTTACGTCATCGGCGTACGCGGAAACCCTGGCTCGAGCTCCACCGAGGACAACAATTCCACGCAGGACCGGACTGCCCGTCGTCCCTTAGCCGGCGGAGGGCTCCAACGCCAAGACGTAAAGGAGAGAAGACAGTGGACAACCCTGTCGGACCGACCTAGACAGCGCGAAAGCGCCCGACAGCCTTCCCTGCCACGGCCTGGGAGAGCGATACAGAAGGCCAATCAGCGGCTGAAGTCGGGTTTGAATCCGGCGGCCTGCAGGACAACGGCTGAGTAGCCATGGTCGTCTATCCTGATGCCTTGGACGAATCCGATTGATCAGCGCGGCCTCGTCGTCGTCTTCTACACCCTCTATGATCGTGCGAATCAGGTACGGAGTTGCTCTGAATTGTTCGTCCCTTCACAGAACAAGTCTGATCGGTTCCAACGAGATTTCGGCAGCTGGCTGCGAAGCGGTTCGTCGGATCTTGACGAAATGCTTAACTCTGTGTTTAGCGAGTTATGGGCCTGTAATCATCTAATTCCCTCCCAACCTTCTTGCCTTTTCTCAACAGCGGTCCGCCCTGGTGTTGATCGACGGGATGGACCCCTGCCGAAACCGGTGATTGACATGACAATAGGATCAGGACAAAAGGTACGACATCCTCAAGTACAATTCATAGGGCAAACCATCCAAACCTGGCGACTTGCCACTGCCAAAACATATTCCAAAGCCGCGTAGATTTCGTCCTCCGTAATCTCCCCTTCACAACTAGCCGCTTCAGCCGGCAAGAGCCGAGAAAGTCGGCCAAATAGCTGTGAAACTCCTCGTCACGGAATGGGCTCCTTGGTAACAGTGTTCGAAATGCCGCCGGAACGCCCCGCACATGTCGTCAGTGGACCCTGGAGATGTCCCTCCGGGTCACACCTCTCGAATGTACCGGTCGCCGGCTTGGCGAATTTCGCTGTTGCGCGGGTCCCTTATTCACAACTTCAGAGAACATCTTACTTAACTTAGCTGGTCCGCCGGCCGCTGTAGCGCCCGCTAGTCGAACGCTCAGGGCCTCCTGGCTAGCTATTTCTAGGGGATCCCCACCAGCCTCCGCCGGGAGGGTAAGCTCTAAGTGTCTTTGCCTCCGACCCACTGGTTTGAGCCGCTGGCTATGTTTGTGCTTGAAAAGACCTAATGGAGTCCTTAAGGTTAACCACATGCTCCCAATGACTCGCCCAATTAACGCCGCTGAACTAGTTTTGTCAGCTGGTCACGAAAGTCCCGCCTGTCCGGTAAGGACTGATTGAACTTCCGTATTGTTAACTGTTCTAAGTCTAACACCACTCGGGCACAAACGGGTTTGTGGTCCGAGTAGCCTAACCAGTGGAACGTTGGACATTCTAAGAAGTCTATGTCGGCCACTCTCACTAACATCCTGTCAGTACGCAGATACCCGGGTAGAAAGGCCAATTAAGCGCCCGTCCTCCCATCCGGATAGTCGACCCGGTATCTATCGGCAAGTTCCGTTCGCCGATCAGATCAACCAGGCTACGATCACCACTCCTCCACTAGCCCTCCTCTCCATTTGAGAGTTGGGACGGCATTCCAGTCCCCAACTAAGATTAGCCGTGTTGGATCCACCATGAAGGGCTCCAACCGAAAGAAAGAGACTCGCTCACCTTGAACATTGGTTTGACACAATCAGCCGGAACGACTTGCTTTTCACTGCAATATCGACACGATCCAGCAAGCCCTCGGCACCATTATGGACAAGGTCAATCCTCGCGTCCAGGGTACGTTTGACCAGCAAAGAAACACCTCTGGCATGCCAACTCCCATATGCTGAATAGACGACAAAGTCGTTAGACAGCACACAAGAGTCGGCTTCGCAAACAAAGTGAGTCTCTTGGATCGCGGCCACATCCACGCCGAAGGACAAGAGGTCACGAAGCAGGCGAGCCGCCTTACCCCGATCCCTCAGGCCCTTCGCATTCAGGCTGGCTATCTTAATAGACATTCCTTAGACCTGAAAAAGAAAAACAAAAAACATGCAACAAAGGCACTAGTCACATACCGGATAGAAATCTCTGGTGGAAGGGACCCCGACGGACTGTCCTAGGGAACCGTTCCTATGTCGGACGTAATCCGTCCGTCTAGGACAATCCCGCCGACGTCCGTAGGGTAGGTTAGTTTTACCACCCTATATAAGCAGGGGTGGAGTAAAACTGGGAACCTCCCAGCACAGTTCTTGGCCATCTTCTTGAGTTCAGGAGTGTTTTCAGACACCATCCTGATTTTGGGATAGTGTTTCTGGACTTGTTCTATATGTTCCCAGACCCTCAGGTTACTCCCCGGTGTTTCTAACGAGGGTAATAACTCCTGGGGCCTGGGAAAGTTTTTAGGGTCTTCCGTGGACATGTTGTTGACCGAAGTCAGTTTTAGGAGTGGCTTTAGAAGCTTGCGCCTCTGTGACGACCACTCCTCCACAATGTTCTCATCGACTTTCATCAAGGCATCACCTTGGGGTAGGGCTTTCTTCTTTTTGCCCGGGTGGGAGTGGGCATAGGAGGAGGGAGAGGGAGTTGCAGATATGTGTTTTTTAGGGGGTCAAATTGAAGGTTGGGGACTGGGGAGCTTTGTGCGGGGAGGAGGGAAGGCTTCTTGCTTTCTCCGCATAAGTCCACCTTACTGGGGATACCGGTAAGGACGAGCATCTGTCGGCCTGGTTTCCTTCTCTCGGTGCCCTGCTTCTCCTCTACTCTTCGGGTTGTCTTGTTTTCTTCTTCCTCTTCTCTCCCGCGTTTTAAGGAGAGACGCTCTTCCCACTTCATGGGTTCTGGTGCATCATACGGGGGAAGAAGCCTTTCCTTCCGCCTGTTTGGTTGGCGACTTTGGTGTGGGCTCCTTTACCTGCGGCACCCTCACAGGGGACTCCTTCTGCTTGGTCGGAGCTGTGGCTGGAGTTTGTTTTGCCGGCCCCCTTGGCGATCGGCAGCATATTCGCCGGAGAAGGCGTTTTTGCTTTTTTCCTGGTAACCACCTGCCACTCGCCCTCCTTGTTGCATACGACGGTCGCTGGTGTTGCTGGTGTTACTGGGGCAGGTTTTGCTGTTTCTTGCTGTTTGGCTGGTTGGGCCTTTGGGGGCGGGTTCTTGGTCGGGCATGTCTTTGCGACGTGTTCCGCCGCCTGAGCCCAACAGCAGGCTTTCTGCCTTCTACAATAGTATTGTCCGATCCCTGCAGGTTAGGATATTTGGGATCTTCTCAATGCTCTTTCGGCAAGGTCACGTGGAGGGTCATATCCCCTGTGAAGAAGCCCGCCTTCGACCGTAGCGAGGAGACGTCCTTACACCTTTCCGTAATTTGCAAAAAAGAAAACCGACGTGGTCCTCAGCAATGTCCATAGGGACGCCATGCAAAGTAATTTTAACTTTTCTGGCTCCCATATACTCCGTGTACAGTTGGAGAGTTTTGGTCTCCAAATTAAGCCGACCATACTTTTGGCCTCTTCAGCGGAGCCAGCAAGACGTCCCATACGGCATTGCTTCTCCTCGCTACGGCCTTATTGTTGGTACCAAGTGTATCTTCAAAGGCCTCTCTAGAGACTCCAATCATCTTTTGAGTTTTTAGGTCTTTGGTTATCAAGGTGATTATTTTGGCCTCAATTTGTGCCAATTCTTCTGGCACTGAGACCAATAGTTCCATACCTTGTATTCGACGTATTTGTTTTCATCCGCTCGTAATATTCTTCTCCTTTTACTGTGAGTTTCTTGCCCTCCTTCCACCCAGAGATCGAGTTTCGGATGCTGGATCTGCTAGTACTTCTGAAGGGGATTGATCCGCGGCGGTAATGCCCAATCCCCCTCCCTTTCCTCCCACCGACGCCGTGGTGGGAGGAAGAGTCTCCTCCCTGCCTAAGTGAGGCCATGGCCTCCTCTAAGGACTTACCGACTACTTTGCCTTTCCTGGTGTTTTCGCGTCCTTATAAAAGGCCACTACTTCCACACTATCAGCGCTATAAACCCTGATGGAATTTTTTGCAATCACAGTGTCCCCCAAAGACTAGTCCTGAAACAGAAAAAATTGTTAGAAAAAAAGACAAACAAAATCTCCTGTGGCAGGCAAGTATGTGTATTTATTCTGCAAAGTTACAGAATTGTAGAAACAAGGCCGAAAACGGGAGGGGAACAAAACTTGGGTTAGTCTTCAGTACTCTATCCTATACCTAGCTAATCAGATTCACGACCCATGCATACGTTACAAAGTATTCTCATTCACCACAAAAATATGTCCATCGACACTCATACTTGTCAAACACCAAAATACCGCAAAAACATGCCAGGGACCTACAAAAACACCCCAAATGTACATAAAATTTTTGCTATGTACAATAATTATTTAAAAAATAGCTTTATAAATTTTTTTTAATGAAATGATATGATGGGAAGGGGTTGTGAAGAAACAAAAAATCCCCAAAACAAAAACAATTTCAAATGAATATATATACCTAATGTTAGTAAGACCCAAACACCCTCATGAAGTAAAGAGGCCACTGTATTCTGCCTGAAGAGACAAAATCAAACTCTCTTTCTAGGGAATGGTCAGAACCGGGTAAAAATAAATTGGACTGGAGAATACATATAAGACTGACCCAGCCGAGAGTCAAACAGGACAAAATAACAATGGACAATGGGGATCTCGAACTGGATCATAACAAAAGCAGTGGAGCCGGGATCAGGCCAGGACAAACACAATCCTCATTGCGCTAAATTTTACAAAAAAGACTTCTTACCTTAACCGCGGGAGGATTCAGAGAATCCACCCCGATGCGACCTTGAACAAAAAGAAAATCAAGGCTAGCCCCAGTCACGCGAACCAGGCTCGCCGCATTTATCCACCTTTCGCCGAACTCTGTCGGATCCAGCCGTTTCCGTTCCGGTTTCTAATCTTCATTTTGAGCTGGTGCTCAAAATATCGGATGATCGTCGAAAGACGGCCGCCCCCGCAAGACTTCCTCCAGTCGCGTCATTAATCCTGCAATTTCATGCGTGGCCAGTAGCGTCGAAACACCATCCGCTTCCTCCAGAGTACGGGGGCGACACATTGTCCACAGCCTTCTTCCGCGGTCAATGACACAAGCTCCCTGCAGCCTTATCGACAGTCAACTCGCCGACATGCTCCCACAACGGGCGACGCGCAAAAGACAATGGAAGAAGGCGTGCGCAGACGTCTCCTTAATTTCAAGGTTGCAACGCTCACAATCTGGCAAATCCGCCAGGCCCATTGCGAAACGCCTGTCATTGAGAGACAAACATTCAGGCAATCGCCAGGTCAGAGAAAACTCAGAGTTGCTGAGCCAATCCGCACCGGCGCCCAAGACCAATAGAGCGATACTCCACTCTCGACATGCCGAGCTTACTCCACAGCTTATCCTTCACGGCACCCTCCACTAATCCCGATGAAGATCCTAGGCTGTGAAAGGTCACTGGACCGTGGAATGGCTTGCAAGGCCGCCAGACATTCGAGCAGGAATTTCGGTCGCACCCAAGGCCTGACGGTCAGCCACAGGGTCGGGGGAGTGATGGTAAGGCAAGGGAACATGTCCCTCACTACCCCGCAAGCAACCGATCTTCCTCCAGCGCGCGCCTGAGTGTAACCTCGAGCGAGCACGTAGCTCCTCAAGTGTGGCATCCTGACCCCATCGGCGGACGGAGAGACAGCAGACTCCTTTGTCGACCACCTTCTTTGCGTCCTCTCACAGACAGGAGAGTAGCAAACGCTCGAGCGCCTTCTCCTTGATCGCCACAAAGGGAAGTACTGACAGCCGGTAAAGGATCTTGGGAAAGAGGTATGTGTTACACCTCCGCCGACCATACGGAGAGACTCCGTCGACGCCAGTCTTGACCGACGCGCCGACCTTTGCCAGTATTTCCGACCAGTTTTTCTCCAGCTGTCGATCGGACCGAACCAAATTCCGGATTTTGACCGGCCCGTCCGTCCAGCTGAAGGGCCCCGGGAGGGAAACACCCTTCCAGGCACTAACCTGTGGACAGACTTCGCGGTTAATTCTGGCCCCTGTCACCTTCTCGTACCGTTCAGCACCTGTTGTACGCCTCTATGTCCCCGCAGGAGGACACAAAGTCGTTATCATCAAAGGGCACGCGGAAACCCTGGCTCGAGCTCCACCAGGGACAGTAATTCCACGCAGGACCGGACTGCCAGCCCCGTCCCCACGCGAAGGAGGGGCTCCAACGCCAAGACATAAAGGAGAGAAGACAGTGGACAACCCTGTCGGACCGGACTCAGACAGCGCGAAAGCGCCCGACAGCTTCCCGTTCACCTGTACCACAGCCTGGGGGGAGCGATACAGAAGGCTAATCCAGCGGCTGAAGTCGAAGCCCAATCCGGCGGCCTGCAGGACAGCAGCCAGGTAGCCATGGTCAATCCTATCAAATGCCTTGACTGATCCAAATTGATCAGCGCGGCCTCGTCGCTGCCTACAACTTCATGATCGTGCGAATCAAGTGCAGGTTGTCGAATTGTTCGTCCCTTCACAGAACAAGTCTGATCCGGTTCCAACAGAGACTCGGCAACTAGCTGCAAGCGGTTCGTCAGGATCTTGGCCAAAATCTTTAACTCTGTGTTTAGCAGAGTTATATTCGTAATCATCTAATTCCCCTCCCAACCTTCTTGCCTTTTCTCAACAGCGTGATCACGCTCCCTGGTGATCCGACCGGGATGGACCCCTGCCGAAACCAGTGGTTGAACACGACAGCCAAGATCAACGTTGACATCCTCAAGTACACCATAGGGCAAACCATCCAAACCCGGCGACTTGCCACTGCCGACCTCTTCAAAGCCGCGTAGATTTCGTCCTCCGTAATCTCCTTCACAGCTAGCCGCTTCATGGCAAGAGCCGGGGAAAGTCAGCCAAATAGCTGTGAAACTCCTCGTCACGGAGACCGGGCTCCTTGGTAAAACGGTGTTCGAAATGGCTGCCGGAACGCCCCGCACATGTCGTCAGTGGACCTTAAGGAGATGTCCTCCGGGTCGCGCACCTCTCGAATGTACCGGTCGCCGGCTTGGCGAATTTCTTCCTTGCGCAGTTCTGCGCCCATTTTCACAGCTTCGGGAAGATATCTTACTGAATCTAGCTCCCATCATTTGACCCATGGCTGCCCGCTAGTCGAACGCTCCAGGGCCTCCCTGGCTAAGGCTATTTCTAGGGGATCCCCACCAGCCTCCGCCCGGGAGAAATTAGCTCTAAGTGTCTTTGCCTCCGCAGCCTTATCTAGTTTGAGCCGCTGGCTATATTTGGTGGCGAAAGACCTACTGAGTCCTTAAGGTTAACCCACCACTTACTCCCAATGACTCGCCCAAATTAACGCCCGCTGAACTAGTTTTGTCAGGCTGTCACGAAAGTCCCGCCCGTCCAGTAAGGACTGATTGAACTTCCAATAACCAGCCAACCTAGGCCTAAAGTCTAACACCACTGGGCACAAACGAGTTTGTGGTCCGAGTAGCCTAACCAGTGGAACGTTGGACATTCTAAGAAGTCTATGTCGGCCACTCTCACTAACATCCTATCCAGGTACGCAGATACCCGGGTAGAAGGCCATCAAGCCCACGTCCACATACGCATCCGGATGATCGACCCGGTATCTATCGACGAGACCAAATTCGCCGATCAGATCAACCAGGCTACGATCACCACCCACTAGCGCCCCTCCTCTATCCCACTGGGGGTTAGGACGGCATTCCAGTCCCCAACTAAGATTAGCCGTGTTGGATCCACCATGAAGGGCTCCAACAGCCGAAAGAAAGAGACTCGCTCACCTTGAACATTGGGCGCATAAACCACAATCAGCCGGAACGACTCGGCCACTGCAATATCGGCCACGATCAGCCGGCCCTCGGCACCGACATGGACAAGGTCAATCCTCGCGTCCAGGGTACGCTTGACCAGCAAAGAAACACCTCTGGTATGCCAACTCCCATATGCTGAATAGACGACAAAGTCGTTAGACAGCACACAAGAGTCGGCTTCAAAAACAAAGTGAGTCTCTTGGATCGCGGCCACATCCACGCCGAAGGACAAGAGGTCACGAAGCAGGCGAGCCGCCTTACCCCGATCCCTCAGGCCTCGCATTCAGGCTGGCTATCTTAATAGACATTCCTTAGACCTGAAAAAGAAAAACAAAAAAAACATGCAACAAAGGCACTAGTCACATACCGGATAGAAATCTCTGGTGGAAGGACCCCGACGGACTGTCCTAGGGGAACCCGTTCCTATGTCGGACGTAATCCGTCCGTCTAGGACAATCCCGCCGACGTCCGTAGGGTAGGTTAGTTTTACCACCCTATATATAAGCAGGGGTGGAGCAAAAAACTGGGAACCTCCCAGCACAGTTCTTGGCCATCTTCTTGAGTTCAGGAGTGTTTTCAGACACCATCCTGATTTTGGGATAGTGTTTCTGGACTTGTTCTATATGTTCCCAGACCCTCAGGTTACCCCCGGTGTTTCTAACGAGGGTGCATAACTCCCGGGGCCTGGGAAAAGTTTTTAGGGTCTTCCGTGGACATGTTGTTGACAGAAGTTAGGCTTTTCCAGGAGTGGCTTTAGAAGCTTGCGCTCTGTGACGACCACTCCTCCACACAATAATGTTTTCATCAACTTTCATCAAAGCATCGCCTTGGGGTAGGGCTTTCTTCTTTTTTGCCCGGTGGAGAGTGGGCATAGAGAGGTGGAGGAGAGGGAGTTGCAGATATGTGTTTTTTAAGGGGGGTCAAATTGAAGGTTGGGGACTGGGAAGCTTTGTGCGGGGAGGAGGGAAGGCTTCTTGCTTTCTCCGCATAAGTCCACCTTACTGGGGATACCGGTAAGGACGAGCATCTGTCGGCTGGTTTCCTTCTCTCGGTGCTCCTGCTTCTCCTCCTACTCTTCGGGTTGTCTTGTTTTTCTTCTTCCTCTTCTCTCCCGCGTTTTAAGGAAGACGCTCTTCCCACTTCCATGGGTTCTGGTGCATCTATTTTGGGGGAAGAAGGTTTCTTCGCCTGTTTGGTTGGCGACTTTTTTGGTGTGGGCTCCTTTACCTGCGGCACCCTCACAGGGACTCCTTCGCTTGGTTTGAGCCAGCACTTTGGCTGGAGTTTGTTTTGCCGGCCCCTTGGCAGGCGGCGGCACCTTCGCCGGAGAAGGCGTTTTTGCTTTTTTCCTGGTAACCACCTGCCACTCGCCCTCCTTGTTAGCTGCCGGTGCTGGTGTTGCTGGTGTTACTGGGGTGTGTTTGCTGTTTCTTGTTGTTTGAAGTTGGTTGGGCCTTTGGGGGCGGGTTCTTGGTCGGGCATGTCTTTGCGACGTGTTCCGCCGCCCCGCAGACCCAACAGCAAGGCTTTCTGCCTTCTACAATAATAAATACGGTCCGATCCCTGCAGGTTAGGATATTTGGGATCTTCTCAATGCTCTTTTTCGGCAAGGTCACGTGGAGGGTCATATCCTGTAAAGAAGCCCGCCTTCGACCGTAGCGAGGAGACGTCGGCCACCTTTCCCGTAATTTGCAAAGGCGCCGACGTGGTCCTCAGCAATGTCCATAGGGACGCCATGCAAAGTAATTTTGACTTTTCTGGCTCCCATATACTCCGTGTACAGTTGGAGAGTTTTAGTCTCCAAGACTAAGCCGACCATACTTTTGGCCTCTTCAGCGGAGCCAAGCAAGACGTCCCATACGGCATTGCTTCTCCTCGCTACGGCCTTGGCGCCAATTTTTAGTGCCTTAAGTGTATCCTCAAAGGCCTCTCTAGAGACTCCAATCATCTTTTGAGTTTTTAGGTCTTTAGTTATCAAGGTGATTATTTTGGCCTCAATTTGTGCCAATTCTTCTGGCACTGAGACCAACTCAGTTCCTTTTATGTATTCAGCGTATTTGTTTTTCATACGCTCGTAATATTCCTCTCCTTTTACTGTGAGTTTCTTGCCCTCCTTCCACCCAGAGGTCGAGGGTTTCGGGGATGCTGGATCTGCTGGTACTTCTGAAGGGGGATTGATCCGCGGCGGTAATGCCCAATCCCCCTCCTTTCCTCCCACCGACGCCGTGGTGGGAGGAAGAGTCTCCTCCTGCCTAAGTGAGGCCATGGCCTCCTCTAAGGACTCACCGACTACTCTGCCTTTCCTGGTGTTTTCGCGTCCTTATAAAAGGCCACTACTTCCACACTATCAGCGCTATAAACCCTGATGGAATTTGCACTAGTCACAGTGTCACCCAAAGAGACTACGTCCTGAAACAGAAAAAATTGTTAGAAAAAAGACAAACAAAATCTCCTGTGGCAGGTAAGTATGTGTATTTATTCTGCAAAGTTACAGAATTATGGCTCAAGGCCGAAAACGGGAGGGGGAACAAAACTTGGGTTGGTCTTCAGTACTCTATCCTATACCTAGCTAATCAGATTCACGACCCATGCATACATTACAATGCTTCTCATTCACCACAAGCATTTGTCCATCGACTTTATCACCATATCCAATGCCAAAATACCGCAAAGCATACAGGGACCTACAAAAACACCCCAAATGTACATAAGAAATTTTTCTTTTGTGTTCTAAAATAGCTTTATAAATTTTTTTGAAATGATATGATGGGAAAGGGGTTGTGAAGAAACAAAATCCCCCAAAACAAAAACAATTTCAAATGAATATACATATAATGTTAGTAAGGCCAAAACTTTTTTCTCATGAGCAAGAGGCCACTGTATTCTGTGAAGAGACCAAAGTCTCAAAGCCGCTCTCTTTCTAAGGGGAATGGGTGAACCGGGTAAAAATAAATTGGACTGGAGAATATACCAGGCTAGGCCCAGCCGAGAGTAAAACGGGACAAAGCTAACAATGGACAATGGGGATCTCGAACTGGATCACGTAGCGGCGATGGAGCCGGGAACAGGCCAGGACTAAGCCTGATCACTCACATTAACTAGGTACACAAGGCGCTACCTGTATGGGGAGGGGTTCCCGGAAGATCACGTTGACAGATCTAAAGAAAATCGAGGTAACAGTCACGCAGAACCAGGCTCGCCGCATTTATCCACGCTGCCCGAACGCTCTGTCGGGCGGATGCAGCCGTTTCGTTCAGTTCCTGATGCTGGTGAGCTGGTGCTCAAAATATCGGTCGTCCGGTCGGGCAGCCGCCTGCAAGACTTCCTCCAGTCGCGTCGTTCAAAATCACCATTGTGGCGGCCAGTAGCGTCAAAACACCATCACTTCACTCCAGAGTACGGGAAGGCGGCCACATTGTCCTGGCGTATGCGCGGTCAATGACGGGCTTTTTAGCTCCCGCGGCGCGATACGAGCAGTCGGCATAGCCGGCCACGCTCCCCACAACGGGCGAACGCGCGAACAATGGAAGAAGGCGTGCGCAGACGTCCCTTGGTGCCGAGGTTGCAGCGCTGCAATCTGGCCCGCGCCGTTGATCGCCGAGGCCCATCGCCCAGGCGCTGTGTCGTTGAGGACAAACCGTCCGAGCCAATCGCCAAGGTCGAGCTTTCAGGGTTTAACTGGCGACCCGTGCTGCCTGGCGCCCAAGACCAATGAGGCGTGCTCCGCCACTAGCCTTTTGAGCTGCTCCTGGCTGTCGCTGTTCCTTTGCCCTCCACTCCAGTGCTGATGAAGGGTCTGGGCTGTTGCAGAGAAAGGTCACTGGGACCGTGGAATGAGCACAGGCCGCCAGACAGTCCAGGCAGGTTTCAGTGCTTTTGAGGCCCTGCAATGATTAATGCACTGCAGTTAGAGTGATGGTGAGCAGGAACATGCTTCTCCTGCCTGGCCAGGTCACCCCTTGGCACTGCAGATGCCAACCTCAGGCGGCCTTTGCTCCTCAGTGTGGCATCTGGACCCCATGGGCACGGACAGGTGACAGGCTGCCCTGCGACCATGTGTTTGCGTCCTCTCCCCACAGACGTTTATGGGGTAAGCACAAGCACGCTCAGGCGCTGTGGTCGCCACAGAAGTACTGACAGCCAGTAAAGGATCTTGAGAAGAGTGTGTATATTTTTTTTATCCGCCAAACCCTTTACGGAGAGGCCTAAATCGGCGCTTAAGGTCTTGACCGACGCGCCGACCTTGCCGATATTCCGGAGAGCCAGTTTTTCGCCAGCTGTAGGTCGGGACCAGAGACTGGAATTCGAGGGACTGCGGCCGGGCAAGTCCGTCCAGCTGAAGGGCCACGGGAGGGAAACACCGCTGAGCACTGGCAGCTTGGACGGCTTGTCGCGGTTAATTCTGGCCTATCTTTTCTCGTACCGTTCAAAACAAGGGCACAAAGAGGGTCGGTGCCGTCATCAGCGTACGCGCGGAAACCTGGCTCGAGCTCCACCAGGGACAGCAATTCCACGCAGGACCGGACTGCCAGTCGTCCCACTCAAGCTGGCGAAGGAGGAGCCGCAGCGCAGGCCTTGAGAGGAAGACGGTGGACAACCTGTCCGGACCGACCTAGACAGCGCGAAAGCGCCGGCCTTCCCGTTCACCTGTACCACAGCCTGTGGGGGAGCGATACAGAAGGCTAATCCAGCGGCTGAAGTCGGGTTTGAATCCGGCGGCCTACGGGACAACAGCCAGGTAGCCATGGTCAATCCTATCAAATGCCTTGGACTTAGTCCAATTGATCCAGCGCGGCCTCCGTCGTCGTCTTCTACACCCTCTATGATCGTGCGAATCAAGTGCAGGTTGCTCTGAATTATTTCACGTCCCTTCACAGAACAAGTCTGATCCGGTTCCAACAGAGACTCGGCAACTAGCTGCAAGCGGTTCGTCAGGATCTTGGCCCGGAAATCTTTAACTCTGTGTTTAGCAGAGTTGTAGACCCTGTAATCATCTAATTCCCTCCCAACCTTCTTGCCTTTTCTCAACAGCGTGATCACGCCCCTGGTGATCCGACCGGGGATGGACCCCTGCCGAAACCAGTGGTTGAACACGACAGCCAAGATCGGGACAAAAAGGTGCGACATCCTCAAGTACAATTCATAGGGCAAACCATCCAAACCTGGCGACTTGCCACTGCCGACCTTCTTCAAAGCCGCGTAGATTTCGTCCTCCGTAATCTCCCCTTCACAACTAGCCGCTTCAGCCGGCAAGGCCGGAAAGTCAGCCAAATAGCTGTGAAACTCCTCGTCACGGAGACCGGGCTCCTTGGTAAAACGGTGTTCGAAATGCTGCCGGAACGCCCCGCACATGTCGTCAGTGGACCTAAGGAGATGTCCCTCCGGGTCGCGCACCTCTCGAATGTACCGGTCGCCGGCTTGGCGAATTTCTTCCTTGCGCAGTTCTGCGCCCATTTCCACAGCTTCGGAAGACATCTTGCCCAACTTAGCCTAATTACTTGACCCATGTAGCGCCCGCTAGTCGAACGCTCAGGGCCTCCCTGGCTAAGGCTATTTCTAGGGGATCCCCCACCAGCCTCCGCCCGGGAGAAATTAGCTCTAAGTGTCTTTGCCTCCGCAGCCTTATCTAGTTTGAGCCGCTGGCTATATTTGGTGGCGAAAGACCTAATGGAGTCCTTAAGGTTAACCCACCACTTACTCCCAATGACTCGCCCAATTAACGCCCGCTGAACTAGTTTTGTCAGCTGGTCACGAAAGTCCCGCCTGTCCAGTAAGGACTGATTGAACTTCCAATAACCAGCCAACCTAGGCCTAAAGTCTAACACCACTCGGGCGCACAAACAGAGTTTGTGGTCCAAATGCCTAACCAGTGGAACGTTGGACATTCTAAGAAGTCTATGTCGGCCACTCTCACTAACATCCTATCCAGGTACGCAGATACCCGGGTAGAGGCCAATTAAGCGCCCACGTCCACATACTCCCATCCAGTTTGATCGACCCGGTATCTATCGACGAGACCAAATTCGCCGATCAGATCAACCAGGCTACGATCACCACTCCTCCACTAGCGCCCCTCCCTCTATCCCATTTGGGGGTTAGGACGGCATTCCAGTCCCCAACTAAGATTAGCCGTGTTGGATCCACCATGAAGGGCTCCAACAGCCGAAGAAGAAAGGCTCGCTCACCTTGAACCATTGGGCGCATAAACCACCAATCAGCCGGAACGACTTGCTTTTCACTGCAATATCGGCCACGATCAGCCGGCCCTCGGCACCGACATGGACAAAGGTCAATCCTCGCGTCAGGGTACGCTTGACCAGCAAAGAAACACCTCTGGCATGCCAACTCCCGTATGAATAGACGACAAGTCCGTTAGACAGCACACAAAAGTCGGCTTCATGAACAAAGTGAGTCTCTTGGATCGCGGCCACATCCACGCCGAAGGACAAGAGGTCACGAAGCAGGCGAGCCGCCTTACCCCTTCCCTCAGGCCCTTCGCATTCAGGCACGAAACATCTTGTCATTCCTTAGACCCGCGAGAAAAGCGAAAACATGCAACAGGCACTAGTCACATACCGGATAGAAATCTCTGGTGGAAGGGACCCCGACGGACTGTCCTGAGGGACAGTTCCTATGTCGGACGTAATCCGTCCGTCTAGGACAATCCCGCCGACGTCCGTAGGGTAGGATACCCTATATAGCTTGAGGGGTGGAGCAAAACTTGGGAACACTCCCAGCACAGTTCTTGGCCATCTTCTTGAGTTCCGGTGTTTTCAGACACCATCCTGATTTTGGGATAGTGTTTCTCGGACTTGTTCCTGCCATTTGGGCCCTCGAGGTTTTCCCAGTGACTTGCAACACGAAGTGTACTCCTGGGGCTGGAAAGAGTTTTAAGGTCTTCGTGGACATGTTGATGACCGGAAAGTCCGTTTGGAGTGGCTTTGAAACTGCGCCTCTGTGACGGCCACTCCTCCGCAATGTTCTCTTCGACTTTCATCAAGGCATCGCCTTGGGGTAGAGCTTTCTTCTTTTTTGCCCGGGTGGGAGTGGGCATAGGAGAGGAGGGAGAGGTTGCGAATATGTTTTTAAGGGGGTCAAATTGAAGGTTGGGGTTCCAGGGGGAGCTTTGTGCAGAGAGGAGGGAAGGCTTCTTGCTTTTTTCTCCCTTGCTAAGGTCCCTTTTGAGGATACCGGTAAGGTGATATCGAGCTTGGTTTTTATTTCTCTCGGTGCTCTTCTTCTCCTCTGTCTTCGGATTGTCTTGTTTTCTTAACCTCTAACTTCTCACGTTTTTAAGGAAGACGCTCTTTACTTCATGGGTTTTGTTGCGTCTATTTGGGAGGAAGAAGCCTTTCCTTCGCCTGTTTGGTTGGCGACTTTTTTGGTGTGGGCTCCTTTACCTGCGGCACCCTCACAGGGACTTCTTCTTGGTCCCGGGCCTAGCACTGGCTGGAGTTTGTTTTGCGGCCTTGGCAGGTGGCGGCGCCTTCGCCGGAAAGGCGTTTTGCTTTTTCCTGGTAACCACCTGCCACTCGCCCTCTTGTTAGCTGCCGGTGCTGGTGTTGCTGGTGTTACTGGGGCAGGTTTTGCTGTTTCTTGCTGTTTGGCTGGTTTGGGCCTTTGAGGGCGGGTTCTTGGTCAGGCATGTCTTTGCGACGTGTTCTGCCACCCTGGAGCGACAACAGCAAAGCTCTGTTTCTTGTGTGTGTCCGATCCCTGCAGGTTAGAATATTTGGGATCTTCTCAATGCTCTTTTTCGGCAAGGTCACGTGGAGGGTCATATCCACCACAGAAGGCCACGCCCTTCACGACCGTAGCGAGGAGACGTCGGCCACCTTTCCGTAATTTGCAAAAAAGGCGCCGACGTGGTCCTCAGCAATGTCCATAGGGACGCCATGCAAAGTAATTTTAACTTTTCTGGCTCCCATATACTCCGTGTACAGTTGGAGAGTTTTAGTCTCCAAGACTAAGCCGACCATACTTTTGGCCTC
>JBBBDQ010007835.1:0-19324 GCA_037127315.1 Ascarosepion bandense
TTCCGCGGAGCCAAGCAAGACGTCCCATACGGCATTGCTTCTCCTCGCTACGGCCTTGGCGCCAATTTTTAGTGCCTTAAGTGTATCCTCAAAGGCCTCTCTAGAGACTCCAATCATCTTTTGAGTTTTTAGGTCTTTAGTTATCAAGGTGATTATTTTGGCCTCAATTTGTGCCAATTCTTCTGGCACTGAGACCAACTCAGTTCCTTTTATGTATTCAGCGTATTTGTTTTTCATACGCTCGTAATATTCCTCTCCTTTTACTGTGAGTTTCTTGCCCTCCTTCCACCCAGAGGTCGAGGGTTTCGGGGATGCTGGATCTGCTGGTACTTCTGAAGGGGGATTGATCCGCGGCGGTAATGCCCAATCCCCCTCCTTTCCTCCCACCGACGCCGTGGTGGGAGGAAGAGTCTCCTCCTGCCTAAGTGAGGCCATGGCCTCCTCTAAGGACTCACCGACTACTCTGCCTTTCCTGGTGTTTTCGCGTCCTTATAAAAGGCCACTACTTCCACACTATCAGCGCTATAAACCCTGATGGAATTTGCACTAGTCACAGTGTCACCCAAAGAGACTACGTCCTGAAACAGAAAAAATTGTTAGAAAAAAAGACAAACAAAATCTCCTGTGGCAGGTAAGTATGTGTATTTATTCTGCACAGTTACAGAATTATGGCTCAAGGCCGAAAACGGGAGGGGGAACAAAACTTGGGTTGGTCTTCAGTACTCTATCCTATACCTGGCTAATCAATTCACGACCCATACATGCATTACAATGCTTCCATTCACCACAAAAATTTGTCCATCGACACTCCTTACTTGTCAAACACAAAATACCGCAAAAACACTACAGGACTACAAAAAACACCCCAAATGTACATAAAAATTTTTGCTATGTACAATAATTACAAAAATAGCTTTATAAATTTTTAATGAAATGATATGATGGGAAGGGGTTGTGAAGAAACAAAAAATCCCAAAACAAAAACAATTTCAAATGAATATATACATAATGTTAGTAAGACCCAAACACACCCTCGTAATTAAAGAGGCCACTGTATTCTGCCTGAAGAGACAAAATCAAGCCGCTCTCTTTCTAAGGGAATGGGTGAACCGGGTAAAAATAAATTGGACTGGAGAATATATAAGACTGACCCAGCCGAGAGTCAAACGGGACAAAATAACAATGGACAATGGGGATCTCGAACTGGATCATAACAAAAGCAGTGGAGCCGGGATCAGGCCAGGACAAACACAAACACTCACATTAACTAGGTACACAAAAAGACTTCTTACCTTAACCGCGGGAGGGTTCCAGAGGAATCCACCCCGATGCGACTAGCAGATCTAAAAAAGAAAATCAAGGCTAGCTGATCACGCGAACCAGGCTCGCCGCATCTATCCACCTTTCGCCGAACTCTGTCGGATGCAGCCGTTTCCGTTCGGTTCTAATCTTCATTTTGAGCTGGTGCTCAAAATATCGGATTAGATCCTGATCCGAAAGACGGCCGCCCCGCAAGACTTCCTCCAGTCGCGTCGTCCAAATCACCATTCTAGCCGTGGCCAATGACGTCAGAAACACCATCCGCTTCACTCCAGAGTACGGGGGCGACACATTGTCCACAGCGTATGCGCGGTCCAAAGCAGGCACAAGCTCCCGCGGCGCGATACGAGCAGTCAACTCGCCGACATGCTCCCACAACGGGCGAACGCGCGAACAATGGAAGAAGGCGTGCGCAGACGTCTCCTTAATTCCAAGGTTGCAACGCTCACAATCTGGCAAATCCGCCAGGCCCATTGCGAAACGCCTGTCATTGAGAGACAAACCATTCCGAGCCAATCGCCAGGTCAGAGAAAACTCAGAGTTGCTGAGCCAATCCGCACCTGGCGCCCAAGACCAATGAGGCGATACTCCACTCTCGACATGCCGAGCTTACTCCACAGCTTATCCTTTACGGCACCCTCCACTAATCCCCGATAGAAGAGTCTCCTAGGCTGTGAAAGGTCACTGGACCGTGGAATGGCTTGCAAGGCCGCCGAACCCATTCGAGCAGGAATTTCGGTCGCACCCAAGGCCTGACGGTCAGCCATAGGGTCGGGGGAGTGATGGTAAGGCAAGGGAACATGTCCCTCACTACCCCCGCAAGCAACCGATCTTCCTCCAACGCGCGCCTGAGGAATGCCAACCTCGAAGCGAGCACATGGCTCCTCGGTGTGGCATCCCCAGACCCCCTTGACACGGACGGAGGCAGCAGACTCCCCTTTGTCGACCATGTGTTTGCGTCCTCTCCACAGACAGGAGAGTAGCAAACGCTCGAGCACCTTCTCATGATCGTCACAAAAGAGGAAGTACTGACAGCCGGTAAAGGATCTTGGGAAAGAGGTATGTGTTACACCTCCGCCAAGCCCTTTGGAGAGACTCCGTCGACGCCAAGTCTTGACCGACGCGCCGACCTTTGCCAGTATTTCCGACCAGTTTTCTCCAGCTGTAAGTCCGGACCGAACCAAATTCCGAGGATTTTGACCGGCCCGTCCGTCAGCGGGGCCCCCGGGAGGAAACACCCTTCCAGGCACCTAACCGCAAGCCGGATGACTTGTCGCGGTTAATTCTGGCCCCTGTCACCTTCTCGTACCGTTCAAGCGCCTGTTGTACCGCCTCTATGTCCCCGCGGGAGGACACAAAGGTCGTTACGTCATCAGCGTACGCGGAAACCCTGGCTCGAGCTCCACCAGGGACAGCAATTCCACGCAGGACCGGACTGCCAGTCTCGTCCCTCAGCCGGCGAAGGAGGGGCTCCAACGCCAAGACATAAAGGAGAGAAGACAGTGGACAACCCTGTCGGACCGACCTGAACAGCGCGAAAGCGCCCGACAGCTTCCCGTTCACCTGTACCACAGCCTGGGGGAGCGATACAGAAGGCTAATCCAGCGGCTGAAGTCGGGTTTGAATCCGGCGGCCTGCAGGACAACAGCCAGGTAGCCATGGTCAATCCTATCAAATGCCTTGGACTGATCCAAATTGATCAGCGCGGCCTCGTCGTCGTCTTCTACACCCTCTATGATCGTGCGAATCAAGTGCAGGTTGCTCTGAATTGTTCGTCCCTTCACAGAACAAATCTGATCCGGTTCCAACAGAGACTCGGCAACTAGCTGCAAGCGGTTCGTCAGGATCTTGGCCAAAATCTTTAACTCTGTGTTTAGCAGAGTTATGGGCCTGTAATCATCTAATTCCCTCCCAACCTTCTTGCCTTTTCTCAACAGCGTGATCACGCCCCTGGTGATCCGACCGGGGATGGACCCCTGCCGAAACCGGTGGTTGAACACGACAGCCAAGATCGGGACAAAAAGGTGCGACATCCTCAAGTACAATTCATAGGGCAAACCATCCAAACCTGGCGACTTGCCACTGCCGACCTTCTTCAAAGCCGCGTAGATTTCGTCCTCCGTAATCTCCCCTTCACAGCTAGCCGCTTCAGCCGGCAAGAGCCGAGAAAGTCGGCCAAATAGCTGTGGAAACTCCTCGTCACGGAGACCGGGCTCCTTGGTAAAACGGTGTTCGAAATGCTGCCGGAACGCCCCGCACATGTCGTCAGTGGACCCAAGGAGATGTCCCTCCGGGTCGCGCACCTCTCGAATGTACCGGTCGCCGGCTTGGCGAATTTCTTCCTTGCGCAGTTCTGCGCCCATTTTCAGCAGCTTCGGAAGACATCTTACTTAACTTAGCCCTGGTACTTGACCCATGTAGCGCCCGCTAGTCGAACGCTCCAGGGCCTCCCTGGCTAAGGTATTTCTAGGGGATCCCCACCAGCCTCCGCCGGGAGAAATTAGCTCTAAGTGTCTTTGCCTCCGCAGCCTTATCTAGTTTGAGCCGCTGGCTATATTTGGTGGCGAAAGACCTAATGGAGTCCTTAAGGTTAACCCACCACTTACTCCCAATGACTCGCCCAATTAACGCCCGCTGAACTAGTTTTGTCAGCTGGTCACGAAAGTCCCGCCTGTCCAGTAAGGACTGATTGAACTTCCAATAACCAGCCAACCTAGGCCTAAAGCCTAACACCACTCGGGCACAAACGAGTTTGTGGTCCGAGTAGCCTAACCAGTGGAACGTTGGACATTCTAAGAAGTCTATGTCGGCCACTCTCACTAACATCCTATCCAGGTACGCAGATACCCGGGTAGAAGGCCAATTAAGCGCCCACGTCCACATACTCCCATCCGGATGATCGACCGGTATCTATCGACGAGACCAAATTCGCCGATCAGATCAACCAGGCTACGATCACCACTCCTCCCACTAGCGCCCCTCCCTCTATCCCATTTGGGGGTTAGGACGGCATTCCAGTCCCCAACTAAGATTAGCCGTGTTGGATCCACCATGGAAAGTCCCGCTTAGCCGAAAGAAAGAGACTCGCTCACCTTGAACATTGGGCGCATAAACCACAATCAGCCGGAACGACTTCTTTCACTGCAATATCGGCCACGATCAGCCGGCCTCGGCACCACGACGCGGACGAGTCCAGTCACTCCGCGTCCAGGGTACGCCTGACCAGCAAAGCCTCTAACGTGCCTTCCCATATGCTGAATAGACGACAAAGTCGTTAGACAGCACACAAGAGTCGGCTTCGCAAACAAGTGAGTCTCTTGGATCGCGGCCACATCCACGCCGAAGGACAAGAGGTCACAGGCGAGCCGCCTTACCCCGATCCCTCAGGCCGCCCGCGTCCAGGCTGGCTATCAGCAATAGACATTCCTTAGACCTGAAAAAGCAAAAACATGCAACAAAGGCACTAGTCACATACCGGATAGAAATCTCCGGTGGAAGGGACTGACGGACTGTCCTAGGGAACCCGTTCCTATGTCGGACGTAATCCGTCCGTCTAGGACAATCACGCCGACGTCCGTAGGGTAGGTTAGTTTTACCACCCTATATAAGCGGGGGTGGAGCAAAACTGGGAACACTCCAGCACAGTTCTTGGCCATCTTCTTGAGTTCAGGAGTGTTTTCAGACACCATCCTGATTTTGGGATAGTGTTTCTGGACTTGTTCTATATGTTCCCAGACCCTCAGGTTACCCCCGGTGTTTCTAACAGGTGTGCTCTAGAGGGCCTGAAAGTTTTCGGGGTCTTCCCCGTGAACTGTGACCGAAGTCAGTTTCAGGAGTGGCTTTGAAGCTTGCGCCTCTGTGACGACCACTCCTCCACAATGTTCTCATCGACTTTCATCAAGGCATCGCCTTGGGGTAGGGCTTTCTTCTTTTGCCCGGGTGGGAGTGGGCATAGGAGAGGGGGAGGGAGGGAGTTGCAGATATGTGTTTTTTAAGGGGGTCAAATTGAAGGTTGAGACTGGGAGCTTTGTGCGGGAGGAAACTTCTTGCTTTTCTCCGCATAAAGTCCACCTTACTGGGGATACCGGTAAGGACGAGCATCTGTCGGCTGGTTTCCTTCTCTCGTTGCTCCTGCTTCTCCTCCTACTCTTCAGGTTGTCTTGTTTTTCTTCTTCCTCTTCTCCGCGTTTTAGGAAGACGCTCTTCCCACTTCCATGGGTTCTGGTGCATCTATTTTGGGGGAAGAAGCCTTTTCCTTCGCCTGTTTGGTTGGCGACTTTTTGGGTGTGGGCTCCTTTACCTGCGGCACCCTCACAGGGGACTCCTTCTGCTTGGTCGGAGCTAGCACTTTAGCTGGGGGGTTTGTTTTGCCGGCCCTTGGCAGGCGGCGGCACCTTCGCCGGAGAAGGCGTTTGCTTTTCTGGTAATACCTGCCTCGCCCTCCTTGTTAACGGTGCCGGTGTTGCTGGTGTTACTAGGGCAGGTTGCGCTGTTGCTGCTGTTTGGCTGGTTGGGCCTTTGGGGGCGGGTTCTTGGTCGGGCATGTCTTTGCGACGTGTTCTGCCGCCCGCAGACCCAACAGCAAGGCTTTCTGCCTTCTACAATAATAAATATTGTCCGATCCCTGCAGGTTAGAATATTTGGGATCTTCTCAATGCTCTTTTTCGGCAAGGTGCGTAGGTCACCATCCCTGTGAAAAGCCCGCCTTCGACCGCTTAGCGAGGAGACGTCAGCCACCTTTCCGTAATTTGCAAAAAAAGGCGCCGACGTGGTCCTCAGCAATGTCATAGGGACGCCATGCAAAGTAATTTTAACTTTTCTGGCTCCCGTACTCCCGTGTACAGTTGGAAGTTTTAGTCTCCAAGACTAAAAGCCGACCATACTTTTGGCCTCTTCAGCGGAGCCAAGCAAGACGTCCCATACGGCATTGCTTCTCCTCGCTACGGCCTTGGCGCCAATTTTTAGTGCCTTAAGTGTATCCTCAAAAGGCCTCTCTAGAGACTCCAATCATCTTTTGAGTTTTTTAGGTCTTTAGTTATCAAGGTGATTATTTTGGCCTCAATTTGTGCCAATTCTTCTGGCACTGGATAACTCAGTTCCTTTTATGTATTCTGCGTATTTGTTTTTCTTACGCTCGTAATACTCCTCTCCTTTTACTGTGAGTTTCTTGCCCTCCTTCCACCCAGAGGTCGAGGGTTTCGGGGATGCTGGATCTGCTGGTACTTCTGAAGGGGATTGATCCGCGCTTGTTAATGCCCAATCCCCCTCCTTTCCTCCCACACCGACGCCGTGGTGGAGGGAAGAGTCCTCCTGCCTAAGTGAGGCCATGGCCTCCTCTGAGACTCACTGCCGACTACTCTGCCTTTCCTGGTGTTTTTCGCGTCCATGCAAAAGGCCACTGCTTCCACTATCAGCGCTATAAACCCTGATGGAATTTGCACTAGTCACAGTGTCACCCAAAGGAACTACGTCCTGAAACAGAAAAAATTGTTAGAAAAAAGACAAACAAAATCTCCTGTGGCAGGTAAGTATGTGTATTTATTCTGCAAAGTTACAGAATTATGGCTCAAGGCCAAAAACGGGAGGAACAAAACTTGGGGTTGGTCTTCAGTACTCTATCTATACCTAGCTAATCAGATTCGACCCATGCATACATTACAATGCTTCTCATTCTACAAAAATTTGTCCATCGACACTCATACTTGTCAAAACATAAAATACCGCAAAAAACATACCAGGGACCTACAGCTTACCCCAAATGTACATAAAAATTTTTGCTATGTACAATAATTACAAAAATAGCTTTATAAATTTTTTTAATGAAATGATATGATGGGAAGGGGTTGTGAAGAAACAAAAAATCCCCAAAACAAAAACAATTTCAAATGAATATATATACAAAATGTTAGTAATTTAAACACATATAATTAAAGAGGCCACTGTATTCTGCCTGAAGAGACAAAATCAGGCCGCTCTTTTAAGGGGAATGGGTGAACCGGGTAAAATAAATTGGACTGGAGAATATATAAGACTGACCCAGCCGAGGTAAACAGGACAAAATAACCATGGATAATGGATCTCAATGGATCATAACAAAAGCAGTGGAGCCGGGATCAGGCCAGGACAAACACAATCACTCACATTAACTAGGTACACAAAAAAGACTCTTAACCGCGGGAGGGTTCCAAAGTCCACCCCCGATGCGACTAGCAGATCTAAAAAAGAAAATCAAGGCTAGCCCCAGTCACGCAATTCAGGCTCGCCGCATTTTATCCACCTTTCGCCGAACTCTGTCGGATGCAGCCGTTTTCCATTTCAGTTCTAATCTTCATTTTGAGCGCGGGTCGCTGATATCGGATTAGATCCTGATCCAACCGGCCGCCCCGCAAGACTTCCTCCAGTCGAGTCGTCTAAATCACCATTCTAGCCGTGGCCAGTAGCGTCAGAAACACCATCCGCTTCACTCCAGAGTACAGCGGGGGCGACACATTGTCCACAGCGTATGCGCGGTCAATGAGCCCTGGCTCCCGCGGCGCAACATCTGACAGTCAACTCGCCGACATGCTCCCACAACGGGCGAACGCGCGAACAATGGAAGAAGGCGTGCGCAGACGTCTCCTTAATTCCAAGGTTGCAACGCTCACAATCTGGCAAATCCGCCAGGCCCATTGCGAAACGCCTGTCATTGAGAGACAAACCATTCGACCCGATAACAGATGGAAAAACTCAGAGTTGCTGAGCCAATCCGCACCTGGCGCCCAAGACCAATGAGAGCGATACTCACTCTCGACATACTGTTCTCCCGTGCTCCTTCGCACCCTCCATAATCCCCGATAGAAGGAGTCTCCTAGGCCGTGAAAGGTCACTGGACCGTGGAATGAGAAACACCCAAGGCCGCCAGACATTCGAGCAGGAATTTCAGATGCAAGGCCAGCTGATTAAGCCATAGGGTCGGGGAGTGATGGTAAGGCAAGTGTCCCTCTTCCCCGCAAGTAACCGATCTTCCTCCAGCACCTGGGGAATGCCAACCTCGAAGCGAGCACATGGCTCCTCAAGTGTGGCATCCCCCGATTTATGACACGGACGGAGGCAACAGGCTCTTACTGTCGACCATGTGTTTGCGTCCTCTCCACAGACAGGAGAGTAGCAAACGCTCGGACGCCTTCTCATGATCGTCACAAGGAAGTGCCGACTGACCGGTAAAGGATCTTGGGAAAGAGGTATGTGTTACACACACTCCGCCAAGCCCTTTACGGAGAGACTCCAGCCAGCGCTAGACCGACCGACGCGCCGACCTTTGCCAGTGTACAGACCGGTTTCTCCTTCAAGTCGGACCGAACCCGTTGAGGATTTTGGCCAGCCCGTCCGTCCAGCTGAAGGGCCCCAGGAGGGAAACACCCTTCAGGCACCTAACCGCAAGCCGGATGACTTGTCGCGGTTAATTCTGGCCCTGTAGCATACTCATACCGTTCAAGCGCCTGTTGTACCGCCTCTATGTCCCTGCGGGAGGACACAAAGGTCGTTACGTCATCGGCGTACGCGGAAACCCTGGCTCGAGCTCCACCAGGGACAGCAATTCCACGCAGGACCGGACTGCCCGGTCTCGTCCCTCAGCCGGCGAAGGAGGCTCCAACGCCAAGACGTAAGGAGGACAGTGGACAACCCTGTCCGGACCGACCTAACGCGAAAGCGCCCGACAGCTTCCCGTTCACCTGTACACAGCCTGGGGGAGCGATACAGAAGGCTAATCCAGCGGCTGAAGTCGGGTTGAATCAGGCGGCCTGCAGGACAGCAGCCAGGTAGCCATGGTCAATCCTATCAAATGCCTTAGATGAGTCCAGTGATCAGCCCGGCCTCGTCGTCCTGATATTCTCCACCTCCTGTGATCGCGAATCAGTGCAGGTTGCTCTGAATTGTTCGTCCCTTCACAGAACAAGTCTACAATCCGGTTGTCCCAACAGAGACTCGGCAACTAGCTGCAAGCGGTTCGTCAGGATCTTGGCCAAAATCTTTAACTCTGTGTTTAGCAGAGTTATGGGCCTATAATCATCTAATTCCTCCCAACCTTCCGCCTTTTCTCAACAGCGTGATCACGCCCCTGGTGATCCGACCGGGGATGGACCCCTGCCAAAACCAGTGGTTGAACACGACAGCCAAGATCGGGACAAAAAAAGGTGCGACATCCTCAAGTACAATTCATAGGGCAAACCATCCAAACCTGGCGACTTGCCACTGCCGACCTTCTTCAAAGCCGCGTAGATTTCGTCCTCGTAATCTCCCCTTCACAGCCGCTTCAGCCGGCAAGAGCCGAGGAAAGTCAGCCAAATAGCTGTGGAAACTCCTAATCACGGAGACCGGGCTCCTTGGTAAAACGATTAAACCCGCCGGAACGCCCCGCACATGTCGTCAGTGGACCTAAGGAGATGTCCCTCCGGGTCGCACGCTTCTCGAATGTACCGAGTCGCCGGCAGCGTTCTTCCTTGCGCAGTTCTGCGCCCATTTTCACAGCTGGGAAGGTATCTTATAGCAGCCCTAATTACTTGACCCATGTAGCGCCCGCTAGTCGAACGCTCCAGGGCCTCCTGGCTAAGGCTATTTCTAGGATCCCCCACCAGCCTCCGCCCAGGGATAGCTCTAAGTGTCTTTGCCTCCGCAACCTTATCTAGTTTGAACTGCTTCTATATTTGGTGGCGAAAGACCTAATGGAGTCCTTAAGGTTAACCCACCACTTACTCCCAATGACTCGCCCAATTAACGCCCGCTGAACTAGTTTTGTCAGCTGGTCACGAAAGTCCCACCTGTCCAGTAAAGGACTGATTAGAACTGTGCTCGTAAGCTTCGGCCTAAAGTCTAACACCACTCGGGCACAAACGAGTTTGTGGTCCGAAGTAGCTTCTTCCAGTGGAACGTTGGACATTCTAGTCTATGTCGGCCACTCTCACTAACATCCTATCCAGGTACGCAGATACCCAGGTAAGCCAATTAAGCGCCCACTGTCCCTTCTCCCATCCGGATGATCGACCCGGTATCTATCGACGAGACCAAATTCGCCGATCAGATCAACCAGGCTACGATCACCACTCCTCCCACTAAGCGCCCCTCCCTCTATCCCATTTGGGGATTGGACATTCAAGTCCCCAACTAAGATTAGCCGTGTTGGATCCACCATGAAGGGCTCCAACAGCCGGAAAGAAAGAGCTACTCACCTTGAACATTGGGCGCATAAACCACAATCAGCGGAACGACTTGCTTTTCACTGCAATATCGGCCACGATCAGCCGGCCCTCGGCACCGACCTGGACAAGGTCGATCCACTCGCGTCCAGGGTACGCTTGACCAGCAAAAGAAACACCTCTGGCGTGCCAACTCCCATGTGCTGAATAGACGTAAGTCGTTAGACAACCTACAAAGTCGACTGCCAGCTCGTGAGTCTCTATGGATCGCGGCCACATCCACGCCGAAGGACAAGAGGTCACGAAGCAGGCGAGCCGCCTGATCTCGGTACTCGCATTCAGGCTGGCTATCTTAATAGACCTTCCTTAGACCTGAAAAAGAAAAACAAAAAACATGCAACAAAGGCACTAGTCACATACCGGATAGAAATCTCTGGTGGAAGGGACCCCGACGGACTGCAATGGGGAACCCGATTTCTATGTCGGACGTAATCGATCAATGGGACAATCCCGCCGACGTCCGTAGGAGGTAGGTGTTTCACCACCCTATATAAGCAGGGGTGGAGTAAAACCGGGAACCTCCCAGCACAGTTCTGTCTGGCCATCTTCTTGAGTTCAGGAGTGTTTTCGGGCCATCTGATTTTGGGATAGTGTTTCTGGACCTTGTTCTATATGTTCCCAGACCCTCAGGTTACCCCCGAGGTGTTTCTAACGAGGGTAATAACTCCTGGGGCCTGGGAAAAGTTTTTAGGGTCTTCCGTGAATAGCATTGTTGACCGAAGTCAGTTTTAGGAGTGGCAAGGCCGCCTCATGACGACCACTCCTCCACAATGTTTTCATCGACTTTCATCCAAGGCATCGCCTTGGGGTAGGGCTTTCTTCTTTTTTGCCCGGGTGGGAGTGGGCATAGGAGAGGGAGGGAAGAGGAGTTGCAGATATGTGTTTTTTAAGGGGGGGGTCAAATTGAAAGGTTGGGGACTGGGAAGCTTTGCGCGGGGAGGAAGCTGCACTTCTCCGCATAAGTCCACCTTACTGGGGATGCGGTAAGGACGAGCATCTGTCGGCTGGTTTTCTTCTCTCGGTGCTCCTGCTTCTCCTCCTACTCTTTAGGTTGTCTTGTTTTCTTCTTCCTCTTCTCTCCCGCGTTTTAAGGAAGACGCTCTTCCCACTTCATGGAGTCTGGTGCATCTATTTTGGGGGAAGAAGCCTTTTCCTTCTCCTGTTTGGTTGGCGACTTTTGGTGTGGGCTCCTTTACCTGCGGCACCCTCACGGAGGACTCCTTCTGCTTGGTCGGAGCTATGCTTTGGCTGGAGTTTGTTTTGCGGCCTTGTAGTCGGCGGCACCTTCTGGAGAAGGCGTTTTCTTTTCCTGTTCCTGCCACTCGCCCTCCTTGTTAGCTGTGATTACTGGTGTTGCTGGTGTTACTGGGGCAGGTTTTGCTGTTTCTTGCTGTTTGGCTGGTTGGGCCTTTGGGGGCGGGTTCTTGGTCGGGCATGTCTTTGCGACGTGTTCCGCCGCCCACCAGACCCAACAGCAAGGCTTTCTGCCTTCTACAATAATAAATATTGTCCGATCCCTGCAGGTTAGGATATTTGGATCTTCTCAATGCTCTTTTTCGGCAAGGTCACGTGGAGGGTCATATCCCCTGTGAAAAAGCCCGCCTTCGACCGTAGCGAGGAGCGTCGGCCACCTTTCCGTAATTTGCAAAAAAGGCGCCGACGTGGTCCTCAACAATGTCCATAGGGACGCCATGCAAAGTAATTTTAGCATGGCTCTATACTCCGTGTACAGTTGGAGAGTTTCGTCTCCAGCGACTAAGCCGACCATACTTTTGGCCTCTTCAGCGGAGCCAACCAAGACGTCCCATACGGCATTGCTTCTCCTCGCTACGGCCTTGGCGCCAATTTTTAGTGCCTTAAGTGTATCCTCAAAGGCCTCTCTGGGACCAATCATCTTTTGAGTTTTTAGGTCTTTAGTTATCAAGGTGATTATTTTGGCCTCAATTTGTGCCAATTCCTCTGACACTGGACACTCAGTTCCTTTTATGTATTCTGCGTATTTGTTTTCTGCAGCTCAATACTCCTCTCCTTTTACTGTAGTTTCTTGCCCTCCTTCCACCCAGAGGTCGAGGGTTTTGGGGATGCTGGATCTGCTGGTACTTCTGAGGGGATTGATCCCATGACAATGCAATCCCCTCCTTTCTCCCACCGACGCCGTGGTGGGAGGAAGAGTCTCACTCCTGCTACTGGTGAGGCCTTGGCCTCCCTCAAGACTCACCGACTACTCTGCCTTTCCTGGTGTTTTCGTCCTTATAAAAGGCCACTACTTCCACACTATCAGCGCTATAAACCCTGATTGCATCGATAAAGATGTCACCCAAAGAGACTACGTCCTGAAACAGAAAAAATTGTTAGAAAAAAGACAAACAAAATCTCCTGTGGCAGGTAAGTATGTGTATTTATTCCAAAGTTACAGAATTGGCTCAAGGCCGAAAACGGGAGGGGGAACAAAACTTGGGTTGGTCTTCAGTACTCTATCTACCTAGCTAATCAGATTCACGACCCATGCATACATTACAATGCTTCTCATTCACCACAAAAATTTGTCCATCGACACTCATACTTGTCAAACACCAAAATACCATATACACAAAGGACCTACAAAAACACCCCAAATGTACATAAAGATTTTGCTATGTACAATAATTACAAAAATAGCTTTATAAATTTTTTAATGAAATGATATGATGGGAAGGGGTTGTGAAGAAACAAAAAATCCCCAAAACAAAAACAATTTCAAATGAATATATACAAAATGTTAGTAAGACCCAAACACACTGCAATTAAAGAGGCCACTGTATTCTGCCTGAAGAGACAAAATCAAGCCGCTCTCTTTCTAAGGGGAATGGGTGAACCGGGTAAAAATAAATTGGACTGGAGAATATATAAGACTGACCCCAGCCGAGAGTCAACGGGACAAAATAACCATGGACAATGGGGATCTCGAACTGATCATAACAAAAGCAGTGGAGCTGGATCAGGCCAGGACAAACACAATCACTCACATTAACTAGGTACACAAAAAAGACTTCTTACCTTAACCGCGGAGGGGTTCCAGAGGAATCCACCCTGACGGCGGAATTTAGCAGATCTAAAAGAAAATCAAGGCTAGCCCCAGTCACGCGAACCAGGCTCGCCGCATTTATCCACCTTGCCGAACTCGTCGGATGCAGCCGCTTCAAGTTCAGTTCTAATCTTCATTTTGAGCTGGTGCTCAAAATATCGGACAGGATCCCGATCCGAAAGCCGGCCGCCCCGCAAGACTTCCTCCAGTCGCGTCGTCCAAATCACCATTCTAGCCGTGGCCAGTAGCGTCAGAAACACCATCCGCTTCACTCCAGAGTACGGGGGCGACACATTGTCCACAGCGTATGCGCGGTCAATGAGCACAAGCTCCTGCGGCGCGATACGAGCAGTCAACTCTGCCGACATGCTCCCACAACGGCGAACGCGCGAACAATGGAAGAAGGCGTGCGCAGACGTCTCCTTAATTCCAAGGTTGCAACGCTCACAATCTGGCAAATCCGCCAGGCCCATTGCGAAACGCCTGTCATTGAGAGACAAACCATTCCGAGCCAATCGCCAGGTCAGAGAAAACTCAGAGTTGCTGAGCCAATCCGCAGTTCTGCGCCTAAGACCACGGAGAGCGATAATTCACTCTCGACATGCCGAGCTTACTCCACAGCTTATCCTTCACGGCACCCTCCACTAATCCCTGATAGAAGAGTCTCCTAGGCCGTGAAAGGTCACTGGACCGTGGAATGGCTTGCAAGGGCCGCCAGACATTCGAGCAGGAATTTCGGTCGCACCCAAGGCCTGACGGTCAGCCATAGGGTCGGGGAGTGATGGTAAGGCAAGGAACATGTCCCTCTACTACCCCCGCAACTGATCTTCCTCCAACGCGCGCCTGAGGAATGCCAACTCGAAGCGAGCATTGGTGGTTCCTCAAGTGTGGCATCCCCAGACCCCTTGACACGGACGGAGGCAACAGACCTCTTTGTCGACCATGTGTTTGCGTCCTCTCCACAGACAGGAGAGTAGCAAACGCTCGAGCGCCTTCTCATGATCGTCACAAAGGGGAAGTACTGAGGCCGGTAAGCGGATCTTGGGAAAGAGGTATGTGTTGGCTAACACCTCCGCCAAGCCCTTTACGGAGAGACTCCGTCGACGCCAAGTCTTGACCGATGCGCCGACCTTTGCCAGTATTTCAGACCAGTTTTTCTCCAGCTGTAAGTCCGACCGAACCAAATTCGAGGATTTTGACCGGCCCGTCCGTCCAGCTGAAGGGCCCCGGGAGGGAAAACACCCTTCCAGGCACCTAACCGCAAGCCGGATGACTTGTCGCGGTTAATTCTGCCCCTGTCACCTCTCATACCGTTCAAGCGCCCATGTACTGCCTCTGTTGTCCCTGCGGGAGGACACACAAAGGTCGTTACGTCATCGGCGTACGCGGAAACCCTGGCTCGAGCTCCACCAGGGGACAGCAATCAATGCAGGACCGGGACTGCCCGTCTGTCCTCAGCCGGCGAAGGAGGGGCTCCAACGCCAAGACGTAAAGGAGAGGAGTGACAGTGGACAACCCCGTCGGACCGACCTAGACAGCGCGAAAGCGCCTGACAGCTTCCCGTTCACCTGTACCACAGCCTGGGGGAGCGATACAGAAGGCTAATCCGCTGAAGTCGTATTTGAATCCGGCGGCCTGCAGGACAGCAGCCAGGTAGCCATGGTCAACTTATCAAATGCCTTGGACTGATCCAAATTGATCAGCGCGGCCTCGTCGTCGTCTTCTACACCCTCTATGATCGTGCGAATCAAGTGCAGGTTGCTCTGAATTGTTCGTCCCTTCACAGAACAAGTCTGATCCGGTTCCAACAGAGACTCCGGCAACTAGCTGCAAGCGGTTCGTCAGGATCTTGGCCAAAATCTTTAACTCTGTGTTTAGCAGAGTTATGGGCCTGTAATCATCTAATTCCCTCCCAACCTCTTGCCTTTTTCAACAAGGTGATCACGCCCCTGGTGATCCGACCGGGATGGACCGCCGAAACCAGTGGTTGAACACGACAGCCAAGATCGGGACAAAAGGTGCGACATCCTCAAGTACAATTCATAGGCAAACCATCCAAACCTGGCGACTTGCCACTGCCGACCTTCAAAGCCGCGTAGATTTCGTCCTCCAGAATCTCCCCTTCACAGCCAGTTGCCCAGCCGGCAAGAGCCGGGGAAAGTCAGCCAAATAGCTGTGGAAACTCCTCGTCACGGAGACCGGGCTCCTTGGTAAAACGGTGTTCGAAATGCCGCCGGAACGCCCCGCACATGTCGTCAGTGGACCAAGGAGATGTCCCCCTCCGGGTCGCGCACCTCGAATGTACCGGTCGCCGGCTTGGCGAATTTCTTCCTTGCGCAGTTCTGCGCCCATTTTCACAGCTTTCGAAGACATCTTACTTAACTTAGCCCCACTACTTGACCCATGTAGCGCCCGCTAGTCGAACGCTCCAGGGCCTCCCTGGCTAAGGCTATTTCTAGGGACTTCACCAGCCTCCGCCCGGGAGAAATTAGCTCTTGGCAGTCTTTGCCTCCGCAGCCTTATCTAGTTTGAGCCGCTGGTTGGCATTTGGTGGCGAAAGACCTAATGGAGTCCTTAAGGTTAACCCACCACTTACTCCCAATGACTCGCCCAATTAACGCCCGCTGAACTAGTTTTGTCAGCTGGTCACGAAAGTCCCGCCTGTCCAGTAAGGACTGATTGAACTTCCAATAACCAGCCAACCTAGGCCTAAAGCCCACTACCCGGGCACAAACGAGTTTGTGGTCCGAGTAGCCTAACCAGTGGAACGTTGGACATTCTAAGAAGTCTATGTCGGCCACTCTCACTAACATCCTATCCAGGTACGCAGATACCCGGGTAGAAGGCCAATTAAGCTTCTCACGTCCACATACTCCCATCCGGATGATCGACCCGTATCTATCGACGAGACCAAATTCGCCGATCAGATCAACCAGGCCATGATCACCACTCCTCCCACTAGCGCCCCCTCCCTCTATCCCATTTGGGGTTGGGGGGACTAGCCCAGTCCCCAACCAAGATTAGCCGTGTTGGATCCACCATGAAGGGCTCCACAGCTGAAAGAAAGAGACTCGTTCACCTTGAACATTGGGCGCATAAACCACACCGCTGAACGACTTGCGCTTTTCACTGCAATATCGGCCACGATCAGCCGGCCCTCGGCACTGACATGGACAAGGTCAATCCTCGCGTCCAGGGTACGCTTGACCAGCAAAGAAACACCTCTGGCATGCCAACTCCCATATGCTGAATAGACGACAAAGTCGTTAGACAGCACACAAGAGTCGGCTTGCAAACAAAGTGAGTCTTGATCGCGGCCACATCCACGCCGAAGGACAAGAGGTCACGAAGTGTGGGCGAGCCGCCTTACCCTGATCCCTCAGGCCCTCTGCATTCAGGCTGGCTACCCAGACATTCCTTAGACCTGAAAAAGAAACAAAACATGCAACAAAGGTACTAGTCACATAATGGATAGAAATCTCTGGTGGAAGGGACCCCGACGGACTGTCCTAGGGAACCTGTTCCTATGTCGGACGTAATCCGTCCGTCTAGGACAATCCCGCTGACGTCCGTAGGGCAGGTTAGTTTCACCACCCTATATAAGCAGGGGTGTGGAGTAAAACTGGGAACTTCCCAGTACAGTTCTCCTTGGCCATCTCTTGAGTTCAGGAGTGTTTTCAGACACCATCCCGATTTTGGGATAGTGTTTCTGGACTTGTTCTATATGTTCCCAGACCCTCAGGTTACCCCCGGTGTTTCTAACGAGGGCAATAACTCCTGGGGCCTGGGAAAAGTTTTTAGGGTCTTCCGTGGACATGTTGTTGACCGAAGTCGGATTTCCAGGTGGCAAGCTTGCGCCTCTAGGCAGCCACTCCTCACAATGTTTTCATCGACTTTCATCAAGGCATCGCCTTGGGGTAGGGCTTTCTTCTTTTTTGCCCGGGTGGGAGTGGGCATAGGAGAGGGGAGGGAAGGAGTTGCAGATATGTGTTACCCAAGGGGAGTCAAATTGAAGGTTAGGGGACTGGGAAGCTTTGCGCGGGGAGAGGAGAGGCTTCTTTGCTTTCTCCGCATAAGTCCACCTTACCGGGGATACCGGTAAGGACGAGCATCTGTCGGCTGGTTTTCTTCTCTCGGTGCTCCTGCTTCTCCTCCTACTCTTCGGGTTGTCTTGTTTTCTTCTTCCTCTTCTCTCCCGCGTTTTAAGGAAGACGCTCTTCCCACTTCCATGGGTTCTGGTGCATCTATTTTGGGGGAAGAAGCCTTTTCCTTCTCCTGTTTGGTTGGCGACTTTTTTGGTGTGGGCTCCTTTACCTGCGAGCACCCTCACAGGGGACTCCTTCTGCTTGGTCGGGCTAGCACTGGCTGGAGTTTGTTTTGCCGGCCCCGCCAGGCAGCGGCACCTCGCCGGAGAAGGCGTTTTGCTTTTTCCTGGTAACCACCTGCCACTCGCCCTCCTTGTTAGCTGCCGGTGCTGGTGTTGCTGGTGTTACTGGGGCAGGTTTGCTGTTTCTTGCTGTTTGGCTGGTTGGGCCTTTGGGGCGGGTTCTTGGTCGGGCATGTCTTTGCGGTATTCCTTACCCCGCAGACCCAACAGCAAGGCTTTCTGCCTTCTACAATAATAAATATTGTCCGATCCCTGCAGGTTAGGATATTTGGGATCTTCTCAATGCTCTTTTTCGGCAAGGTCACGTGGAGGGTCATATCCCTATTGAAAAGCCCGCCTTCGACCGTAGCGAGGAGACGTCGGCCACCTTTCCGTAATTTGCAAAAAAGGCGCCGACGTGGTCCTCAGCAATGTCCATAGGGACGCCATGCAAAGTAATTTTTAACTTTTCTGGCTCCCATATGCTCCGTGTACAGTTGGAGAGTTTTTTAGTCTCCAAGACTAAGCCGACCATACTTTTGGCCTCTTCAGCGGAGCCAAGCAAGACGTCCCATACGGCATTGCCTTCTCCTCGCTACGGCCTTGGCGCCAATTTTAGTGCCTTAAGTGTATCCTCAAAGGCCTCTCTAGAGACTCCAATCATCTTGAGTTTTAGGTCTTTAGTTATCAAAGTGGTCTTGGCTGTTGTACCAATTCTTCTGGCACTGAGACCAACTCAGTTCCTTTTATGTATTCAGCGTATTTGTTTTTCATCCGCTCGTAATATTCTCTCCTTTTGCTATGAGTTTCTTCCCTCCTTCCACCCAGAGGTCGAGGGTTTCAGGGATGGATCTGCTGGTACTTCTGAAGGGGGATTGATCCACGGCGGTAATGCCCAATCCCCTCCTTTCCTCCCACCGACGCCGTGGTGGGAGGAAGAGTCTCCTCCTGCCTAAGTGAGGCCATGGCCTCCTCTAAGGACTCACCGACTTCTCTGCCTTTCCTGGTGTTTTCGCGTCCTTATAAAAGGCCACTACTTCCACACTATCAGCGCTATAAACCCTGATGGAATTTGCACTAGTCACAGTGTCACCCAAAGAGACTACGTCCTGAAACAGAAAAAATTGTTAGAAAAAAGACAAACAAAATCTCCTGTGGCAGGCAAGTATGTGCAATTATTCACAAGTTACAGAATTGGCTCAAGGCCGAAAACGGGAGGGGAACAAAACTTGGGTTGGTCTTCAGTACTCTATCCTATACCTAGCTAATCAGATTCACGACCCATGCATACGGTACAATGCTTCTCATTCACCACAAAAATATGTCCATCGACACTCAAAC